>OU426860.1:4069552-4082052 GCA_911387685.1 Dolichovespula media
TTAATAGCTTCTCGAGAAAAGTTTAAATTGTTATCACGCTCGAATTGTCGACCATGTCGAGGAACTATCGACGATAGTTATTTTTTGATTCGAGGTCGATCGTTCGCTAGGACTTTTTAGGGCTCTTGAATTACGCTCTTCGATGTTCCTTTTTTTCGTTTTTCTTTTTTACGTTTTTTCTTTTTTTTTTTGTAGAATGTCTCTTCCCAGTGTCCTCTATTTTGTTTGTTTGTTTGTTTGTTTGTTTGTTTGTTTGTCCTCTTACAATTTTATTATGATAGAAAGAGAGATATCGGACGAATTTTCAAGGTCGCATTTTACAAGAACTAAATTGAGGTAGCTTTACATATCATTTGCAATGAGGTATTCAACTTTATCTATGCATAGACAATGCTGCTTCCGACCTTTCTACGAGCATGTAATATGTGCGACTGCAGTGCAGTGCAGTGCAGTGCAGTGCAGTGGAGTGGAGTGGAGTGGAGTGGAGTGCAGTTCAGTAAGGTACCTTGGATTTGCAGGACCGACCTTAGTATAATAGAGTTACCGTTTGTAATTTATTTATGGGGCGTATTCCGTGCTCGCGTAATCCGTACAAAATAATTTTAACATTTAAATATGTATAAATATATATGTGTGTGTGTATATATATATATATATATAACTCTCTCTATATATACTTAAAATATAATATTATAACATTAAATATATGAGTATATATTTAATATAGATTTTAAGATTGGTTTACCAAATTTCGAATAATTACAATTTTAGAAATGTATGTACGAACAATGTTAAATTAATTAAATGAACGATTGAACAATGAAAGAAAAAAAAAATAGAAAGAAGAAAAAGAATATCGATCGATCGATTCATCGGTTATATCGGTTGTTTACAGGACGATTGATCTCATTATTCTGATTATACGGTTTGTTAAACTTCAAAGAACCATAACTCGATGTAATATCGATGAAAATGTATATACTCTTCGGGTTACTCGTTGAATTCGCATTGATATTCTTTACACAACTATCTTGTGATACTTAAAGTATATCGATTTGCGTTCTGAAAAAAAAAAAAAAATAAAGAACAAAAGAAAAAGATCGATAGAATAAAAAGAAATTATAAATTTTTCGTATCCTAACAACGACAATCCTCGAACAAAATCGTTATTAATGTATATATCGTTGCTTAGTAATAATAATAATAATAATCGTTGATAATAAATGTTACATATATTTTTTTCAAAATCTAACAACTATCATCGGAAACGTTTCGTTACGAAACCAACTTTGATCGACGATATTTTATCATATTATTTCAATTGACATATACCCTGTATACATACACACATACATACATAAATACATACATACATATGTTGTACTTGCATACCGATTTAAAAAAAAAAAACAAAAAAAAAGAAAAAGAGAAAGAAGAGTCCTCGACAAATTTTTCTTAACATTCATTTTTCCTTTTCGTTCTTTCGTTCGAGTTATCCGACGAGAACGATTAAGAAAAAAAGAGAGAGAGAGAGAGAGAGAGAGAGAGGATGATAATAATAATAATGAAAGATAAAATTGCAAGGGAAAGAAGAGATAAAATAAAATGATAATATAACGAAAAAAATTCCGAGGGGTTGCGCACGAAAATCCTCCTAGAGCATATGGCGGCGAATTAAAAAGAAACAAAAAAAAAAAAAAAAGAGAGAAAGAAAGAATAAAAAAAAAAGGAGAAGGAAGGACATAAAAAAAAAAAGAAAGAAAGAAAACATACTTTTAGCAAAGATGATCCACTTATTCTCGCGTAAGTTACGACCGCACAGAGACCGTTGGCGAATCTAACGAGCAAACGTTTGAATCTTTTTGCTTCAAAGGAAAGAAAAAAAGAAAAGAAAAGGAGAGAGAGAGAGAGAGAGAGAGAACGACACGAGTCTCTCGTTTCTCGTGTAAAAGAGATCCCATTTCTTCTTTATTTTCTTTTTCTTTTTTTCTTTTTTTGAAAAACCGATACGTTAACGTAGAAAGCAGGTACCAGGGGCGATCTTAAGAATTCCATTGCTAAAGGCATCGTCCAGTAAGGAACGAAGGAAGGAAGGAAGGAAGGAAGGAAGGAAGGAAGCAAGCAAGAAAGCAAGGAAGTCTGCCATCAAAATCTTTCACTTTATAGCCCTCGGAAAATCCTAACATTTCTCCTTTTTTATCGGCTGTCGATGTACCTACAAACATTATTTCGTTGTACCTATACAACAACATATACGAAATACCATTTCCCTTTTGCGATCGACTTTGTTTGGGATTCTTTCATTGTTATTTATTTATTTATTTATTTATTTATTTGTCTATCTTTTCCTGTTTTTTTGTGTGTGTGTAATTTTTTCTTCGCACGTTCGAAATAATCTTTAACCTTTACGCGTCATCGCGTTTCTCATCATTTTTACGATACGGGGGGTTTAAAATTAAATTATCTTTACAATGTTTACTCGTTCATACGTTGTGAAGCTTATCTGGAAAAAAGAAAAAAAAAAAAAAAATAAAACAAAGAAATTAAGATAAAAGAAATGTCGCCGAATGCGTCGAAATAATTGACTTACTAATTTTCGTATCGCTAACTCGGTTATGTTCCTCATTTATTTATTTGTTTTCCTTTTTCTTTTTATCCTTCTTCTTTTTCTTCAAACTCGTAATAATGACAAGGATGGTAATAACGGCAATGGTGATATATATATATATATATATATATATATATATATATATATATAGATAAATAATAGTAAAAATTATTCGAAGGTGTTAGAATGTAATTTGTCGAAGGTATTTTTTATTCGCGAGAAAAAAAAAAAGGAGGAAGAAAGAAAAGGAGAAAATAAATGCAAGATCCAACGTTCGATCTTAGCAATAACGATTACGTTTATCAGTGAATTTTTTTTTTTTCTTTCTTTTCGTTTTTTTAGTAGATCAGTCAGAAAGTTTCTAGCTCGTATAATATTTTTGTGATTTGAAGAAAAATAAGGGAAAACGAACTGTTCTAAAAAAATTTCCCATCGAAGAAGCGTGTAATCGATTTTGAAAATCCGTCTAATCAATTTTCGTTAGCCCATCCTGTGCATTACATAACTCGTTCATATTTACTTTAGAAATCGATTTTAATATATCCGTGTTATACACGTACGCAAATTTTCTTCCTACCTTCTGTGTACCTGATTTTTCTTTTTTGTCTTTCTTTTTTTTTTTTCCTTTTCAGTTTTACTATCTCCATTCATTTTCCCATATAATATCGTTAATTTACAGATCTAACGTTATTAATTCTCATTCGTTTAATTTTACTAATTTCGCTGATCCTCGGAGGTAATTATTTTTGGCAAACAAAAAAAAAAAAAACACATCGTGGTTTTTTTTTATTTAATCCACAAAATGTAAACATTCTTTTCCTATTCTTTTCTCTTTTTCTTTTTAATCGACTAAATATAAAAACTCGTACTTTTTTTTTTTCTTTTGGTAGACGAGCCAACGCGAACGATATTATTATTTCTACTACGTTCTCTCGTAACAAGGATAAAATATTATTATAATATCGGAAGTACGATAGCTTTAAACGTATCGAATTCAAACGACATTATTAAAACTCGTTTTATATAAATTCGTACTAAAAAACGATTATTAAAACTCGTTTTACGTACTACCATTACATATTACCATTATTCAAAAAAGAAAGTGATAGAAGGAGTGGGATCATGGTTGGTTAAACTTCGAATTTTAATACACATTAATCAGGCTTGTAATTACATTTCACAGTTTGAAATAATGATCACAATAATAATAATAATAATAATAATAATAATAATAATAATAATAATAATAATAATATTAATTAATTAATAAATAATAATTATTATTATTATTATTATTATTATTATTATTATTATATTTTTATTATTATTATTATTATTATTACCTATAATACTAGTACTATCATAAAAATTACTACTCTATTACTATTAGCACTGTTAAAGAAAAACTTAAGAATGATGTATGGAAGATTAGAAACGAACAGGTGGATTAAATGAATGATTTAGATTAAATGGAAATGTATGTATATTAGAAGATAACAAATTAGTGATATCGTGAATTAGTCACAACGAAAAATTAACGTGACATCGAAATTGCACATTGTATATAATTGCATATATTATCTTTGTATCTTACCTCCCTCGTTCGATAAAAATGACGTACTTAACGAATAACTGAATTTAACGAGTCACTTAGGAAAAAATAATTTGTCTTTTATCAATTTGTAAGGTCTTCGACTTTCGTGTCCTCTTTTTATTTTTCTTTTTTCTTCCTTTTCTTTCGTAAATGATTCTCCACGAAATTCGTATAAACGAAATTTATTTTTTTTTTTTTTTCTAAGCAAATCGTCAAGAAATTTAACGATTTGATTGGCAGTGATTTTCTTTGTTCCTTTTTTTTCTTTCTTAAACGTTTCTTCAAGTTCAAGTTACGTTTAATAATATATAGTCCAAAATTACTATATTTTATGATATATATATTTTTTTAAATATATAATGACAACAAATTCTATGTAAAAAAAATATATATATATATATATATATATATACATATGTATGTATACATAATGTTTAAAAAAATATTTGTTTCATTCGGAACTCGAAATAAAGAAAAAAAAAAAAGAAAAGAAAAGAAAAGAAAAAGGGAGAGAAAGAGAGAGAGAGAGAGAGAGAGAGAGAGAGAGAGAGAGAGAGAGAGAGAGAGATCGAGTTGCAGATAGAGAGGAAGGATTAATTCTCACGTTTGCACCTATCACGATTTCTTTTTTTTTTTGTTCCTATTCAACTTTTCATTCCTTTTTCTCTTTTTCTTTTTCCCTTCCGCACGTATTTTTAAAAGAAACAAACGGAATGTTATCGCTTTTTAAATATGAAGAAAGAGAAAAAGAAGAAGAAGAAGAAGAAGAAAAAAATGATTTATAAAGGTTAAACTTCTTTTGAAAAATTTTCCTTTTGTGCGTAACGGCGATGTTAAGGCACGTAAAAAAAAAAAAGAGCCTTTTTGCACATATCGTTGAATGGCGTTCCTTTTGAATGCATACGAAAAAAGAGAGAGAGAGAGAGAGAGAGAGAGAGAGAGAGAGAGAGTTTCCATTTAATTGCGAGTCAACGAACGCGCAAATGTACGCGGCCAGGAAATGATTAATATGCAAATCGATGGTAAGAGCCTGGGCTACGTGTAATCGTCATTGTTTCGCCTCTACACGGTTCGAGTATGGTTGTTAGAATAAACAGTATACATATATATATATATATATATATATACATATATATACATATATATATATATATATATATACATATATATACATATATATATATATATATGTATATATATATTTCTTCGTAACCTGATTTCGATTCGATCAGACCTTTGCCGTAATTTGTTATAAATCGGAACGAAAATAATAAATATATATATATTATATTTTTACAAAATCTTTTCATATATTACACGTTTTTTATTTATTCTCTCACTCGCGTGTCAATATAATAATATATTATAATAATATGTTATGACTTCATCTAATATCGCGTAACATATAACTAAGTCTTTGTTCTTTCTTTCTTTTTTTTTTATAACTTATTTAAGTAATAAAGAATAAAGATACAATTATTATACAATATAATGTGACGTGTGTGATACGAAAAAAAAAATAAAATAAAATAAAATAAAATAAAATAAAATGAAAAATGAAAAGAAATACTTTGTTACTAAGAGCATTCAACGCAAATTTATTAATCTATCTAACGAAAATTAATGTTAAAATAAAGTTGTTCGTACAACTTAACGATATTATAATACTCAATTTATATATATATATATATATATACGTTGGATTAATCGAATATAAAATAGGGTTTGTATATTTTTTCTTTTTCTTATTTTTTTTTTTGTCTCATTTCCTCATAAACTTCGTGCGAAAAGTCTGGGATTGATGAAATATGGTTAATTGGAAAGGGGTGGGGAGGAAGTAAAAAAATCATCATATTTAAATCGTCGTTTTCGATTTCTCCCTTGTTGTCGTCGATGCACACGATGCACACGATGCACGTGCACGGAGATATATATATATATATATAAGTTAGCCATTGGTCGATTCGACGCGGATTAATTGTTCTCCTCGATCGGTGATTTTCAATTACGATAGAGTACCCACCTCGCGCAAATCCTACAACCTCATCGATACACCTACGTACGTTGTTTATTGATCGAAATTCGCTAGCAACCGAAGTTATCTTCATTTAAAACATGATTTACCATACAACGAACGAATGGAACTTGCTATTGAAACAAAAAACAAAAAGAAAAAGAATACAAAAAGAAAAGAAAAAATAGGTAAGAGAAAAATTAGAAAATAAATGGAAAGAATGGAAGAAAGTTCATCCGTATCATCTTTATACTACGGTCGATGTGTAATGTAATTAAATAATATAAATTTAAAAAAGAAAATATAACGAAACCAAAAGATGAAGCAACGTGAAACAATAAACGAAATGTACACGCGCACGCGCACGGGTGATACTTGGATTATTTTACTTTTTTTTTTTTTCTTTCTTTTTGTTTCTTTTTTGTTACAAATACACAGAATATTCTTAATTATTTTATTTTACAATTATAGCTATATTAATTATTTGAAATAATATATATATATATAATATTATATCTTGATATTATATTATATCTTATATTTAATATATATATATATATATATATATATATATATATTAAAATATAAAATATATATATTATTTTTTATAGAAAAATTATATTCCGTTTTAGTGGGATTTTAAGTTATGGAATTTTCATTTAACCGATAGCTTTCCCACACACACCACGTCGAATGACTAAGAAAAGATAAAAAGAGAGGTATAGAGAGAGAGAGAGAGAGAGAGAGAGAGAATATGTAGGTATATATTCGGAACTCGAAAGTTGTGCCACGATTTAAACTTGACAGTTCTGACATGACTCCTTAGCTCTGACGCGCGTATAATTATCCACATTGTCTGTTCCGATAATTTCAACGTTTAGATAGAAATATCTTATGTCGAGAAGGATCTAATTCCCTTTCGTTTAATATGTTTCATAGAGATAATAAAAAAAAAAAAAAATTAATAATAATAATAATAATAATAATAATTACGATATATAATCGTTTCGTAGAGTATCGAGACCGTAAAATATTTTAAAGAAAGAAGAACCGTATTTATAAAAAATAAAATATTCCCAACATTAACAGGTACACTTATAAGAACGAAAAATAATTTCAATTATTTCCCATATGATTAAATATAAAATAGAATTATAAATAAATAAATAAATATATATATATATGTATATATTTCTCTTTATAATATTTTACACGTAGATATTTATAGGAAGAAAAAACATTTCATTTCGAATATTATCCAGATAATTATAATGAAACCTAATAAATATACAATCAATTTATCATATACAGACAATATAACCACGAAAGAAAACGATTAATTTGATGTGGCATGAAAAAGAAAAAAAAAAAAAGAAGAAAAAGAAAAGGAAGAGATGGGTCGGGATAGAGGGGGGGGGAGGAGGAGGAGGAGGAGGAGGAGGAGAGGGGGGAGGAGGAGGAGGAGAGGGGGAGAAAGAAATCCTTTTCTCATAATTTAAACTGAAATCCAAGCTTTATTCTAATTAACGTGCCACGAAAGCGATACGACCGCCCACCGACGTTATTAAATCCCTTCGTTATCAAAAACGATAATTCCTTCGGGTTTTACCGGCGAGCATAGAGAAGAGAAGAAGAAGAAGAAAAAAAAACGACGAGTTTGATCTTTGCCAACGTGGAACAAAAAAAGAAGAAAAGGGAAAAGAAAGGAAAAAAAAAAAAAAAAATTAACCGATCCGACTTTCCAAACGAGATACACAACAACACCAACAACAGTTTTCCTTATCGGGCTCGTTAACCGAAGTAATTATGTGAGATGAAATAAAAAAATAAAGGAAATAAAAAAAGAAAAAACAAAAAAAAAAAAAACAAAACAAAAAAAGACTAGCCAACTGAACAAGGAAAAAAAAAAAACAAAAATAAACCACAAAAAGTGGCGACAAGAAATAACCCATTGTAACTTGTCACTCCGTCTTCCTTTCTTTTTTTCTCTCATCTTCCCTGACATTCTGACTAATGTACTCTCTTTTAAGCGTTCGCTTTATTAATTGAACGAATGAATGAACGAATAAATAAATAAATAATTAAATGAGTGAATAAAAATGAAAGGAGAGGGAAGGACGGTGAAGCACTTTCTATGTAATTAAATAATTATTAAACAATTACTTTTATCGACGGTCTGTAACAAACTTTCTCTCTCTCTCTCTCTCTCTCTCTCTCTCTCTCTCTCTTTCTCTAACTACCTTTTAAATCACGTTAATTCTATAGTGTAATATTAAAAAAAAAAATAAAATAAAATAAAAATAAAAAAAGGAGCACTCGTACGTTTCACTCTTTGTAAAGAAACATATATAAAAGAACATAATGTTCTTCATTACGCATTCCTTTGAATTCTTTAATTAGTTAATTAATTAATTGCTCATTCAGCCGGCTCTTCTTAAGATCGGAGGAGTCTGAATTAAAAAAGAAAAAAAAAGGAAAGAAAAAAAAAAAAAACGAAAGAAAGAAGGAAAGATAAAAATCTAGTTCCGTAGAAAACATCGATAAAATCAGCAACAGGGAAGAGGATTAAGCGATCTAAACGATCTCCTACTTATTTGCCTTTTTATTACGTTTGAAAAAGAAATAAAAGAAAAAAATCAGACGAATAATCTTTACATTATACTAATTGTTATCAATCTCGATATCATCCCTCTCATCGTCGCCTTCTTAATTTTTTTTTTTCTCTTGTCCTTGAATTAATCAATCGATTAATCGATCAATTCGTTTCACCCTCCTCGCAATCGCAATCGAAAGCATCCCCCGATGAAAAAGTAACTCTCTTCGATGAGAAAGAAACCAAAAAAGAAAAGAGAGAAACACAAAAAAATGATGGAGTACTTACTTATTTACCTACTACTCCAAACAAAATCTCAATATTATCTTTCGTCAACTTAAAAAAAAAAAAAAACAAAAAAAGGAAGAATGATCTTCAGATACTCTAACGAATAGGAAAACCAACGACGAGATCGTTTTAGAAGAAAAAAAAAAAAAAAAAACAAGGAAGACTTAAGTAAACGAAAGAAGGAATGGATTGAACAAACTCCGAAGGATCTCGAAATTATCTACACTTTTTCGTTAATCTCTTTTCGTATCCTCGAAGATCGATAAATCCTTTAATCGTGTGTGAACTCTTGAAGGAGACGTTGAAGACTCAATTTTTTATTCTCGGGACCAATTATTAATTATATTAAACTCGCTTCGTTCTAATCGTACGATCGTAAAAATTTCGACGTATCTCCGACTCGTCGTCGTCGATGAGGAAAGAGAGAGAGAGAGAGAGAGAGAGAGAGAGAGAAAGTGATTAAGTACTTGATTACCTCCGACCCACCCACCCCCTCCTCACCAAACGATCTTAAATCTTATCTAACTTTTCATTATCTCCTGGTATATAAAAAAGTAGGAAGAAAATAATATTTGAACACTATCGATGGATAGATACTATCGATACAATCGAAGTAGAAGAAGAGGAAGAAGAAGAAGATAAAACAAGAAAACAAATTAAATACTCCAAACGATCTCGATCTCGATCTCTTCTATCATTTCGTTATATCCGAGAAACAAAAAAAGAAAGAAAGAAAGAAAGAAAGAAAGAAAGAAGGAAGGAAAAAATAATTAATCCTTAGATTATTCTAAGTATCATCGATCCTTTCATCGGGACTCTTTGAAGGAACTGAAAAAAGAAAAAATTAATTCGATCCTTGAATCAATTAATTAATCTCTCGTTTCACACTAATTGTACGATCGTAAGTGTACTCAACGAGGATCTGACTCGCGTCTATAAGAAGCAAAGCAAAAAGAACAAAAAAAGAAAAAAAAAAGGAGAGAAAGATTCAATAAGAACGATCGACGTGAGATCGCATGAACAAAAGGAAATGAAAAAGAAGAAGAAAAAAAAAAAGAAAAAAAGAAAAAAAAGGAAAGAAAACGACAAAGGAAAACGAAAAAAAAGAAAATGAAAATGAAGTAGAAAGAGAGAGATCAACTATGACAAACGATCTCGGATCTTATTTACCGTTACGTTATCTAATAAAAAAAAAAAAAATATATATATATATATAAAGAATTGGAATCTTTAAAATGAAGTGGATCTTTAAAATGTCCCTAAAAAAGGATCTCTCTCTCTCTCTCTCTCTCTCTCTCTCTCTCTCTCTCTCTCTCTCTCTCTCTCTCTCTCTCGTCCTTCTTGACGAGACATGGAAGAAGACAATAGATTTTATTACAATTTTGTCCATCGACGAACCCAACGATATTTTAAACCAACGACACTCGGAGACGGTTCTAGACGGTTCTAGACGGTTTTATACGGTTTTAGACGGTTTAGACGGTTGATGATACGCGGAAGAAGTAGTGCCGTGTCGTCGGCAAGAAATGGCAAAACGGTAACACCAAAATACCACTAACTTAATGGAACTAGAATACGATATGTGGAGCGGTTGTTTTATTGTGTTGTGTTGTTTGTTCCCACGAAAAGTAGTAGCAACTCCTTCGTCTTCGTACCTACTCCTCTTATCTCGAGGAGTTACGCTAGCGAATACCACGAGAGGACGTGCTTTTAACAGTCCCCTACCCCCCTCCAACCCTACCAAATCCACCAGAGAGGACCGGTCATAATTTTCTCCAAGCATTTTTCACCGAGAGACGTTTACGTACCATCACCACCAAAGACCATCTTTTAACGTGTGTGTGTGTGTGTGTGTGGAAGAAGAAAAAGAAAGAGAGAGAGAGAGAAGAAAAAGGGTTGAGGGATGCACGCGTCTATGCATTTATGCATCTCCTGCAGTACGTGACGACCCCACCACTTGGCAGCACACTCTCAGAACTAGTTAATTCATTCCTGCCGCATTTCAGCGCGTACGATTCGAAGAATAAAAAAAGAGAGAGAGAGAGATAGAGAGAGAGAGAGAGAGAGAGAGAGAGAGAGAGAGAGATATGGGACGAGAGAGGAGGGCGGGCGGGCGGGCGGAGGAAGAAAGGAACGTGCATGCCTTTGCGAAAACATTCATCAAAAAAAAGACAGCTCGATGAATTTAATAAATCTTTTATTATCGTTATTGTCGTTATTATTATTATTATTATTATTATTATTATTATTATTATTATTATTATTATTATTATTATTATTCTACCATAACGTAAATTATATTGATCGAGGTTTTTATAGATTATGTCAATATCATAGACTGTAGTTACGTTATAATGCGATTAGAGTGTATCTATGTAATGTATCTATGATAACAGCTGTTTGTGTCTCCGTCTCTCTCTCTCTCTCTCTCTCTCTCACCTTCTTTCTTTATAATACATGTGTATGTATGTATGTATGTATATATATATATATATATATATATATATATATATATATATATATATATTATTTTCTTATTAAAATATTCTAACATGGAAAAAATTTCTTAGAAAATAGTATTACTATCGTTCGATTAAAATAATGTTATATCTCGCGAATATTTGAAAATTTAAGTTAAGTAAATATTATCAACAAAAGTTGAAAGAATCGTTAAAAGATCGACGTATATTGATCCAAATTATTTGCTACTGTTGTGTAATAAAAAAAAAAAAAAAAAAAAAAAAAAAAAGAAAAGAAAAGAAAAGAAAAGAAAAAGATTCTTAACAAAAATCATAAAAGTGTAACGTGTCGATTACACTTTTACGTTACTATCAGTTAATAATTATAAAATATTATTCTATCTGTATGGATCTTCTCTGAGTATATGTCTCAGTGTTCAAAAGAGAGTGTTCAAAAGAGAGAGAGAGAGAGAGAGAGAGAGAGAGAGAGATATGGAAAGTATGAATCACCGTTTAATTAATCCTCCATCGAAAATAGAACCGCGGCGTGCAGTATATCGATTAGCAGCTCGTTTGACCTCAAGCATGGCCTCGCGTATTTTCAGTATTCCTGATGAAGATGGAAAAAATCATTTGCATAACCGGATACTCGAAAGTCGAGCTCCGTTGAGTTGGAATAAAACGGAAAACTGTCGCGTTTATCAGATTTCGTTCTTCCTTTCTATCCTCCTTTCTTTCTCTCTTTCTCACTGTCTCACTGTCTCTGTCTCTTTGAACCCCCTATTTTCTACCCCCTATATTATGGACGAGATATTCAACTTTATAACTATATTTCTGATTCCGGAATGAAATCGTTCAAAGGGAAACATCCCTTGCGGCAATGCCCATTAATTTGATCTCTTCGCTCATTCTTTTGTCCCCACCCATCCACCCACCCACCCACC
>OU426860.1:4097052-4109552 GCA_911387685.1 Dolichovespula media
GCGCGCGGGAGAGTCTCTCGAAAATGAGAGAGAGAAAGAGAGAGAGAGAGAAATAAAAACGAAAATATAGCTCAAACGAGCACGTTATCGATCGCTTCAAATCTCTCTCACAAATTTTTCTTTAATTTCTTTTCTTTCTTTTCACAAAAGTTTCAATAGAAACGTCATACATTTTAACAATTAAGTCGAGTATCGTCGATTCTTATTTTTTTTTTTTTTTTTTTTTTAATTATTATTATTACTTTCGTTTCTTTAATCGTTAATAATCGTTATATTATTAAATACTTTTAGTTGTTAATGATTGTTAACGATACGTAGTGAAAAGATAATGAAGATTCATGGCAATTTAATTAAAAAATATTCCCATGTTTTACAGGTAAACGTGACTATTAATGGATGCAAAGAAAAAGATCGTTGCATCGATAAAACAAATAATTTGTTTATTAATTGTTTATCCATTTACGTAATTTCGTAAACCAGTCGCAATCCGATATGAGTTCTTTTCTTTTTTCTTTGACAAAACTAGATGAATTTACTTCTAGTAAAGATTTGTTAATAAAAATTGTTTATAACGAATCGTCAATAATTATTAACAATACGTTGGAAAAAAAAAATGGAGAAGAGTCATGGCCCTTTGAAATGATGTTTGTTTCAAGTCTCTCCACGACTTTTAGTTCCGAAAATATTCTCATGTTACTGAAAAACGTGACTATTAATAATGCAAAGAAAAAAATTGTTGCATCTGTAAACAAAACAATTCGTTTATTAATTATTTATCGATTTACGTAATTTCGTAAACCAGTCGCAATCCGATATGAATTCTATTCTTTTTTCTTTGACAAAACTAGATGAATTTACTTCTAGTAAAGATTTGTTAATAAAAATTGTTTATAACGAATCGTCAATAATTATTAACAATACGTTGGAAAAAAAAATGGAGAAGAGTCATGGCCCTTTGAAATGATGTTTGTTTCAAGTCTCTACGACTTTTAGTTCCCGAGATATTCCCGTTTAAAGGGAAAAAAAAAGAAGTTTACGTTGACTCATTGACCTAAATAATTTCATTCAAATTAGCTCGATGACACACTGACCTACATAAATTCCAGGAATTTACGCGGCCCTACTACTACTACTACTACCATTACTACGATCGGGTGATCATGAATGAAAATCTTTCGAGGGCGATATCTTGTGAACGAAAAATCGTAGAGACTCGAACGAAACGCCATTTCAAAGAGCAATTTATCCTTTATTTATTTAAACATCGCAACAATATTCTTACAATGAGATCGATTTTGTTAATAATTTTTTTTTTTTTTTTTTTTCTTTAATCGAATCTTTCTCTTTCCCCCCGTAACGAGAACGTAACTATAATGAAAATCATTCAAACAAAATTCTATCCCGATTACGTAAATTTTGTATTCGTTCGTTTAAAAGATAAAAGGAATTATTATCCGGAGGACGAAGTGGGGGAGGGGGGAGGGTGTAAAATGTCTCGGGGAAAAAAAAATATCTGATTCCTCCCCCTCCTATGTTCCTTGTTACTTTTTTTCTTTTTTCACGTGTATTTTCTTCGTCCATTGTCCGCGATTTCCTCTCTTTATATCGATACAAAAAAAAAAAAAAAAAAAAGAAAGAAAGAAAAAAATGGGAGAGGTGTTGTAGGTAGTAATATCGAAGAATATTTTTCATATTGACAGGAGGACGCAGTGATATTATATAATATATATTATGTATATACAGGGAGAGAGAGAGAGAGAGAGAGAGAGAGAGAGAGAGAGAGAGAGGACACAGGTGAATCTCTCGTAAATCATTTTAAATTTGATAAATTAATGGAAATACGAGAATAGCTAAGGCTTATTTTCTCAGGAATCTATAGAAACCTGTGAGAATCCCTTCCGTTCTGCCCATTAGTCTTATGGATTATTCAAAGTGTTGAGTAGTATGATTAGTAGTAGTATTAGTACCGATAGTGGTTGTAGATAGTAGCACTAGTACTAATATTATGTATGTATGTATGTATGTCTGATTACGAATCTACTTATTCCTTATCCGATCTCTCCTAAAAGAATCTCGTTAAAACTTTCTTCAGCCTCGTACATCAATTCTATTTTTATCCTCTTCTCTTTCTCCTTTTTTTTCTCTTTTCTTCCTTTTTCTTTCTTTCTTTTTTTACTTTCGTGTCCTTTTAACACCTTCAGAAAGCATCCACGTGTATTACATCGGTATTGCGCGCTCATTCCTGTCCGTAAATAAATTGATTTTTCTTTTTTATTTCGTATGCTTCCTACCTCTTTCTTTTTCCTTCGATCACAAAATTTAATTTCTCTTGATCAAAAATGAAAACGCTCGGCGAACAAATACGAATTAAGTTTAACGCGTGGAGCGACCGAATCAGAGATTTTACCATAATATACCATGGGCTATGTGTTATAAGTATACCCATAAAGTATCATCGGTCGTATCATAATTCATAAGTATTCATCATTTAAACGCATAGTTATTCATAATTTTAACTCACACGTACGTTGTGTTGATACACCGTATAAGTTTCCTATCGACGAACAACATTTCATTCGTTTCTTTACCTTATTTGTTTCTTTCTTCTAAATATATTGAAAAAAGAAAAAGAGAGAACATCGAATTACAAAGGACGACGATGGTGCCCGAAGAAAAAAAAAAAAGAAGAGAGAGAAAAAAATACTTCTGAATTGTTTCACAACGCGATCGTAAATTTTGTATCGGGTAACATTTGTCGAAAAAAAAAAAAAAAAAAAACAAAACGACGAAACGAATAAAAAAAAAAAAGAAAAAACGAAACAAAAAAGGATAAAATAATTCTTTATCCGAACCGAGAGTAAACCGAAGGAATGTAAATCGATATAAAATTGGTGGTTTTGCTCCTGACCTTTAACTTCTCTTTCTCTCTCTCTCTCTCTCTCTCTCTATCTCTCTCCCTTTCTCCGTTAACCATCCCTTTCTATGTTTTCAAGCTCTTCCGTTAGTAAAAGGCAAAAGATCGAACGAGTTCTAGCTTTAACCCGTAGGCATTACACCCACCGACCGAATCTCCTGGTGATACTACCTTCGAAGAAAGTAACGTTTGGGCTTCTCGTTTTGAGAGAGAAAGAGAGAGAGAGAGAGAGAGAGAGAGAGAGAGGGAGAGAGGGAGAGGGAAATAGAAGGGGGAGAGGGGGGTAGAAGAGTTCGTGCAGGTACATATATCGATCGACCTTTCAACCTCGTCCTCGAAACTAAACTCTCCTTCCGGATTCGACTACTGGCGCCCACGAAAAGAGCGAAAATAGTATTTCCGAGGATATTCATTGGACATCGTCGGCAGACACGTGAGTTTCTCTTATCGAAACGAGAATATGTAGGTATCATCCACTTCTTATTCTTATCGTACATTTATCTACATTCAGATTGGACAGACAGAAGTAATATTTAGAAGTAACATATATATTTTTTTTTTCTGTTGGACCATATATATATATATATATATATATATATATATATATATATATATATATATATATATATATATATATATATGGTCACTTTCAAGTTAAATATCGATAGGAAGAGAATGATTAAATTGATGAGATGATTGGTACGAATTTTTATTTGAAAATTAAATGACGGAGACAATTGATTGAATGGATTAAAGATTACAGATGGATTGATAAATTGATAGAGAGAGAGAGAGAGAGAGAGAGAGAGAGATTAAAAAGAGAGAACGAACGATTTTTATATTCATTTAATAACTTATAATAATGAATAAAACGGAATCAAAGTGTAATATACTTTGATGTTTTATTCGAATGTTTATTTGAAAAAAGAAACAGGACAAAAAGTAAAAGAACAAAGAATAGACGTAGAAAATCATTCGAATATAATACAGATTAGAAAGAGAGAAATATATATATATATATATATATATATATATATATATACATATGAAGAGATAAAGAACGATATTTACAAGTTTGTTTAATAATTCGCAGTAACATTTACGGGTCTTTTATATTGGAAAGAAAAAAAAGAAGAGAAGACAGGTAGAAAAAGTAACGTTGAGATGGAATTAGAAATGAATTCGATATATTCCTTTTAATCTTATTAAATATCTTAAACGTAATATCTATCCCGTACGAAATTACTTTTACAACGTTAGAACTGTAAAAGATGGAAGGGAATAGGAATTGTTCAACGCGGTGATGGTTTCATCTAATCGTTACGCCTACGCCTTGTAGCGTTGAGTTCTATATTCCGACTAAAAATACCTTTTTCAATGATTCCCTTTAACGGGAGAAGCGACACATTCCGAGGAAATGGTTTCCTCCTCTTTTCCATAGTCCTCCTTATGGAGGAATGATACAACAATAGCGTCGGTGTCGAAGCAATGTTCCTAATGATACCATGAAGCTTTTCGAAAAAGAAGAAGAAGAAGGAGAAAAGTAAGAAGAAGAAAAACGAGAAAAAAAAATAAGAAACAGAAGAAGAGGAAAAAGAAGATTTTCCTTTTGGACCTTCACGAGATAAACTTTGAATTTTTCACAAACTTTGACCGACTTCATTCGATTTCTATTCCTTTAATATCGAAATGCTCATTTAATTTCAAGGGGAAAAAAAAAAGAAAAGAAGAAAAGAAAAGGAAAGAACTGAAATTGATAATCGCTTCAAAGAAATGGAGAGATCAAAGATATTACGAAATGTAAGATCCAAATCGAGAGGTCTTCTTTTTCTTTTTCTTTTTTTTGTTATATATATGTGTGTGTGTGTGTAAAAAAATAAAGAAGTGAAATTCAGGAGGAACAATTTTCGACCTCATTAAACAAAAGACATGAAAAAATGTAAAATTTAAAGCGAATTTAATTTATATTTTCTATTTCCTCTCACTCTTTTCTTTTTTTTTTTTTTTTTTTTTTAATCAAAAAATTGAAAGTGAAATTTAATAGGTACAATTTTCGATTGAACTAAACGAAAAGATTCAGAAGAGGTATCGTCCAAATTGAGAATTATATTTTATTTTGTTCCTTTTTTCTTTATTTTTTAATTTTTATTTTCACCATAAACTTGAGTTCAATTTCGAGAACAAAAAAAGAAATTGAAAGTGAATTTGACAGAAGGTACGATTTTCGATTTCGCTAAACAAAGAAATTCAGAAGAGGTATCGTCCAAATTGAGAGTGATATTTTATTTTGTTCCTTTTTTCTTTATTTTTTAATTTTTATTTCTACCATAAACTTGAGTTCAATTTCGAGAACAAAAAAAAAAAAGACAAACGCAAAGAGAAGAAAATCGGAAGTAAATTTTATAGAAGGTACAATTTTCGATTTCGCCAAAAAGAGAAAGATTTGAAGGAAGTATCGTATAAATCGAGAGTTTTATTTCTTTTTCCTCTCCTTCATTTTTTGTATTTTTTTTTTTTTCTTTTTTTCGTTTTGGTAACATATGAACGGAAGATTTCAATTTCGAGAGAAGAAAGAAGAAAAATAGAGCAAAATGAAAGAGAAAGGAGCGAAGGGTAAAACTAAAAGACAACAAATTTAGAAAGTAGAATTCTCGATGATCACCAAATATAAAGTACGAAAAATTCTATTATAATCCGTATATAAATGATTGTTGTACGCTACGTACATTTTGATTTCGATTTTGATTTTAACTTTTTGTTCCCTTCTCTCTCTCTCTCTCTCTCTCTCTCTCTCTCTCTCTCTCTCTCTTTCTCTCCCTATATTTCTCCCTATATCTTTGTCTATCATAAACGTCGATCGAGATTACATTTTTTCCCTAGGAGATTCCTATCGTGAGTGAAAGTCGATAAACAATCTCGAATATAAAGCGAAATCGAGTATCCTAGGTGAGCCTAAAATTAATTGACCGTCGAGGAGAGCCGAGTAAAAGTCAAAGGGTATAGTAATCGCTTGTTATTTGCCCTTGTGCTGCTGTTGCTGCTGCTGCTGCTACAGCTGTATCCTAACCTTTCTTCGAATCGATACACAAATTAAACCGAATGAAGCGCGATGTACGGAGTACGAACTCGGACTATCCTAAACATCTAATACGTATCGATACTCTAAGGGTATACGAAGACGGAGATAGACGGACAAAACGTGTTAGAAAAAGATTCGATCACGCTACGGGGTCAACGTCGATTGATAAAACTGTATTTTTGTTCTTTTTATTTTTATGTTTTTTTTTTTTCTTTCTTTCTCTTTTCTTTAAATCAATACGATCAAATCTTTGTTTCAGCTTTCGTTCCGATTGTTATATTTTTATTTATTTATTTATTTATTAATTTATTTATTTTTCCTTTCCTCGTCGTCGCTACGCCGATAAAAAGAAATAAAATATAGAAAACAAAAGGATCATGAATACTTCAACGCGTAAATTATCACACGATGTAATTTCGCGTTTCAAACGAAATATAATAATTTATTATCCGATATAAAACTATCCTCTCTTATGGTATAGTAAAATGTATTTATATCATATAATTTATATACGTATATGCGCACGTAGTATAACTCATGTTTGGCAAAAGCAATAATAATCTTCGATTATATGATGGAAATGAATTTTATCGGGAAAGTTTTGAAATAAAAATTTAACTCAACGAACAGAGACATATTGTTATTTGTCTTTGAGGTTAGACGAATTTTACATTGGGATTAAACGACATTACGTGAAGTTTATAGTTAAAAAAAATAAATAAATAAATAAATAAATAAAAATGTAAAATGATTTTAACCAATCGAACGTGATCGTCCAACAAATTTGAGAGTTAAACGATGTATGTGCTAATAGAAAAAATGTCGATTGTAGTATTTTTTTTTTGTTGTTCTTTTTTTCTTCTTCTTTTTTTTTTAAGAATATCACAGGAAGAAGTATATCTAAGATCTTTTACCGTCCATCCATCTTTCTCCTTCGTTTTCATGATTTATCAAAATATCCTCCTTAGAAATAGGGAGAAGAAACGCTATAAATAAAATCCCCTGTGTTTCCTAAGCTTTTCTCTAACTCTTTGTACGTACCTGTTCTATCTCTCTGCGTGTATCTGTCTATGTATGCATCTGTATGTGTGCTTGTGTATGTGTGTGTGGAGAGGGAGAGCGTCTATGTGTGTCCTTGTAAGTACGTCGTTCCATCTGTCGTCGAAAATAAAGAAAACAGCTTGGATAAACGCGAGATCGAAAGATTCCAAAAAAAAAAAAAAAAGAAAGAAAGAAAAAAGGAACGGAAAGATAAAGGTATACGCAAACGTGTGTACGACGTACGGGGTGGACGAAAAGTTTCTAAGCGGGACCCGAAAGTTCTTGGGTGATATTGAAAATAGAAATAAAAAAGTTAAAACAAAAAAAAAGAAAATTAATAAACATCGATCATCCTAAATCGAAGGAATCCCTTAGGTTTCTCTAATTTCTATTCTTCTTTTTTTTTTTTTCTTTTCCTTCCCTTCCTTTATTTTCTTTTCGTTCCTCTTAATTTTGCAAACGACGAAAACTGCGAGCCCAAAATGACGTTCGAGGGTCGAAAATGTTTCGGAAAAAGAACGATCAACTTTTCCTTGATTTCTTTTTTTTTTCCTTTTCGAAAGAATCACCTCAGGGAACTGACTTGCGACCGAACTGTAAACTTTTCGAGAGAGAGAGAGAGGGGGGGGGACACCGTGTATATAAGAGAAGAGTAGAAGGGGATAAAGGACGTGCGCGTTTAAAGGCTTTCTCCTCCCTCGCGTCCCTTGAAAATTTTCGAACGAATTCGCGATTACATTGTCGTCTGAGTATACTTTATCTTTTTTCTTTCCTCTTCTTTTCTTTCCTTCTTCTTCTTTCATTTCATTTCATTTCATTTTATTTTATTTTATTTTATTTTATTTTACTTTATTTTATTTTTGATATTCTTTTTTTTATTGTTTTTTTCTTTTTTATTCAATCTTCATACCACCTTCCATCTTATACGAATATTTCATTTGACATCTTTCATAAGTAAAATAAAATTTTGGGACCACTTTGAATAAAACCTATGAAACAATTTATCCCTACTCTCTTTACATTTACTCCAAGTTGTCCTATTTCCTACCAAGAATATACATATATATATATATATATATATATATATATATATATATATATATAAATATATATAATATATATATATAGCAAGAGAACTATTTCATCGAATAAGTTTTACACTTTTTCCGGTCAGCAGAATTTGAAATATATATATGTATATATGAAGAAGAAATAAGAAAGAAACAGAGAGATAGAGAGACAAAGAGAGAGATAGATAGAGAGAGAGAGAGAGAGAGAGAGAAAGAGAGAGAGAGAGAGAGAAATGACGTCAGTTTAAAACCATAGTTCTATCCCACAATCGAGACATTGATCTCCTTATCTATGCAATTTTTCTTTCTTCTTTACCGTCTTACACATATGTATTCACATCTCTCTCTCTCTCTCTCTCTCTCTCTCTCTCTCTCTCTCTCTCTCTCTCTCTCTCTCTCTCTCTCCCTCTCTCTCTCTACTTATTTATTTCTTTTCTAATTTTTCATGAAACAATATTAATCATATTAAAATTAATATATATATATATATATATATATATATATATATTAATATTAATAAACAAATAAATTATTAATATAATAACAAATTAATTAATATTATATAATAATAAAGATTTATTTTTAAAAAATGTCTACTTTAAAGAACGTGAAAGAAATTGAAAGGAAAACGAATTGATACAAAGGAGATTATTGGCAAGAGTGCTGGATAAAACATAACACGATTCTAAATGTATCTGTGCGTATATAATATACACATATCTAAGATATATATATATATATATATATACATATATATATATATACACGCATATATATATACGTATATATATGTATATACATACATACATACATATATATATGTAGTGTATACGATCGTAAGTAAACGACAATATATCGCGAACTTCTTTATCTTGGCAAACTGCCTCGTGTATATCCTTCTTGTTTCACGTTGAAAGCACGATAGAGTAACTTTCCCCCTATCCAACGTTAACGATCGTTAGCCCCCTTTTCCGAAAAATATCATCATAATCGCTGTATCATCTATGATTCATCGTCCTCAATTTCCGAAAAATTATTTAAAAACAAAAAAAAAAAAAGAAAGAAGGAAGGAAATAGAAAAGAAACATCCAAAGTTCTTCTAGCGAGATATTTTCAAATGAGCGATTGGATTACAATTAAATGTAATTATTAATAAAAAAAGAAAGGGAGGGAAAAAAAAAAAATATATATATATATATATACATTATTCAAAATAATTTTTTTCTAATTTTTATGAGATATTTTCAAGAGCGCGATTGTATTACAATTTATTGTTCGTATACTATAAATTTTTAGCGGTATATAATAATATATACTTACAATTATACATACATGATTCGATAAATAATGATTAATATATTCGTATTTTATTTTCTATTCTTCGCCCGTGCGCGCGCGAACAATACGAGATATACATTTTTTTTTTTCTTTCCTTCCTTTTACTTTATATATATATATAAAAAAAAAAATGTCTCCTTCCTGGTAATCGAATTAACAGCACGATAGGAGGAGGAGGTATGTGACTTTGACAAAAAGAAGTTTATATAGTGACCCTGTCATTTTGACGAATCACCGACCCCGTATATATTCGAATTATGCTCCAGGAATCGTAAACTCTTGCGAGCTTATACTCTCTCCTGTGAAACGATAAATCAACGATCCTGGTATATGTATCCACGAGCCTAATACATATATATATATATATATATATATATATATATATATATATATATAGGTATATACATGAACAACAAACAGGTATGTGTTTCGTCCTATTGCTGGAGGAGGAGGGGGGTGGGAAGAAAGAAAAAAAAATTACGCGTCGAAAGATATTAGAAGTGTCGTCATCAGAAATAAATGAAATAAAATAAACGAGTAAAAAAGAAAGTAAAATAAAATCATCAATTCTTCAACATTTTTATTTTGATTCTATGTCGCTTGAAAAAAAAGAAGCATTAACAAAAAGAAAAAAAAATATATATATATATATATATATATATATATATATATATATAATTCAACCCCTTAAACACGATCACAAGTAGAAATTCACTGTACACACACCTACACGCACGCGCAAACGTCCCGCTTATAAATTATATTTGAGAATATTTTTAACAAAAAAGAAGAAGAAGAAGAAGGAAAGAAAAAAAGAAAGAAAGAAAGAAAGAAAGAAAGGAAGAAAGGACCTAATTAATGATAAGACCGATCTCGTTGCTATTTCTACAGATCGTCGTTGCCGATAAATGTTATCATAAAACAGATCACTATTATCACATACTCAGCTATAAAAGTAACAAATAAAATTAGCTTAGGGGTTGATATTTAATAATAGCTCCACGAGGGTTAACGTTCTTTCGCACTTTCATGTCGCTCTCATAAACGACATATATATATATATATATATAGAGAGAGAGAGAGAGAGAGAGAGAGAGAAGGAAAAAAAAAGAGAAAGAAATAAAAAATAAAGCCGAACAAATAGAGTGAAGTCAAAATGATATTAATCGTTAAGTAAAAATTCGTCGAGGGAAGCGAGTATATCGAAAGAAAGAGAAGAAGAAGAAGAAGAAGAAGAAGAAAATAAAAAAGAAAAGAAAAGGAAGAAGAAGATAAAAAAGAAAAGAAAAGAAAAATAAAAGAGACAAGAATAAGGAGGGAAAAGGAGAGAGAAAGAGAACGAAAAAAGGGGGGGAGAAGAAGAAGAAGAAGAAGAGGATGAAGAGAAAAAAGAAAAATAAAAAAGGGAACAAAAACGAGGAGAAAAGAGGAGGAGGAAGAACACAATAATCCGATTTCGATTTACCACGGCGAGTAGTTAACGTTTCGTCAACGATTAATCGTCAAAGGGAAAAGGGTTCAAGCGTGATCTCAACGTGAGCCCAACGTTATTTCTCTCTCTCTCTCTCTCTTTCTCTCTCTCTCTCTCTCTCTCTCTCTTTATCTATCTATCTATCTATCTATCTATCTATCTATCTCCTTCTCTCGAATCGTCGAAAAGTCGGTGAATATAAAGTTGGCCTCGATCCAAAAAACGATAAATAAAGAGAGAGGGAGAGAAAGAGAAAGAGAGAAAGAGAGAGAGAGAGAGAGAGCGAGTTGTTGATAGTTAACTAGACGAAGAGAATAGTTTCGGCAACATCCACAGTATTTTTATCTTTTTTTTTTTTTTTGTGTCATACGTAGTAAATAAAGAAAACTATGATGTGTCTCGTAAACATTGAATAACATGACAACCGTTTAAGAATAATCGTTGTAATGGAGAAAAAGAGATAGAGAGAGAGTAAGAGAGAGAGAGAGAGAGAGAGAGAGAGAAAGAGAAACAGAGTAAAATAGTAAGAGAGAAAAGACTGAACTCGTCGTCTCTCTCTCTCTCTCTTTCTCCTTCTCCTTCTCTCTCTCTCTCTCTCTTTATTTCCTTTCTCTGTCTTTGTCACGGACCAGAGAGAAAAATACTGGAAAGAAATGTCAGTTGCTTTGAAAAGATGTGCTCTCTCCTCTGAGTAACAATTCATGTCGGACTATGATGAAACAATACCTTTATTGGCCACACTGTGTATAATCATCGTTCGTGTCTCTCTTCCTTCTTCTTATTTCTTTTTTTTTTTGTTTCGTTCTTTTCTTTTCTTTTTTTGTTATTCTCGTTTTCTTCTTCTTCTTCTTCCATCTTTCTTTCTTTATTTTTTCTTCCTTGCTTTTTTTTTCCTTTTTTTTTTTTTTTTTTTTTTTTTTAATATTAAACAATGACACACGACGTACACGCATGTATCCGTGTACGTACGCGTGTCACAAATTTATTCCCATAATATTTCTAACGTTTGTAGGATCAACTTTTTTTTTATTTTTCTCTTTCCTCCTTCCTACACAACAAAGCGATAGGGGGCATCAGGGGGGGGGGTGAGAGGAGGGGGTTACGCGAAGGTATGATTACTTTTGATATTATTACTCCGATTGGCGAGGGGGAGGGGGGGAAAGAAACGATTGTTATTAGACAAGATTATACGTATAAAAAATTTACAAATTATACAAAATTATACGTAAACGTTTGCATGTACGTTGGCATGTGCTCTAACGTACGTCCGATATATTTATACGCTATTATAATTGTTGTATATTAGATGAGAGACAATTAATATCCCATTTCGCGTGAACCAATTTTACGTGAATTAGATAAGAGACGATTAACAATTGTCTAATTTGCATGATCGAAAAGAATGACGATGTGCTCGTCGTTCGATCTTTCGAACATTTAATTAAATAAATCTGAGCACGGAAGGAACGTACTGTAGATTATTATACAAGGTGACCGATAAACCGTAAACGTTTGCTCTTTGCTTTAACGTTACGGTCGATCGCAGGATGATCCTTGATAAAAAAAAAAAAAAAAAAGAAGAAAAAA
>OU426860.1:4117052-4154552 GCA_911387685.1 Dolichovespula media
ATAACCCGAGAGAGAACTAACCCTCTGAAAATCGCACGTAATTAATTCTTATATTCCGAAAAAGAAAGAATAAAAGCACTTCTTCTTCCTCCTCCTCCTGTGACCGAGCTCGATCCTATTCTTCTTCTCGATCTCCTTGTCGCGACGAATCAGGTCGGTAAGTCGTTATATTCTCTTTTCGGACCAAACGTAAGGAGAGGAACAAAAATGGGCAAAAAACAAAAAGAACATATATATATATATATATATATATATATAAAATATAAGATATATATATATATAAGAAATATATATGATATTGTAAATATGTATATATGTATATATATTATATGTAAATATGTAAATATATAAATATATATATATATATATTATTATAAATATAAATATATATTATATATATATATATATATATATATATATATACATATATATATATATATTATACACAAATAAGATACATATATCGTATGGCTAAAATACAATATATACAATATATAATTTATATAAAATATTTATAAACATATCAATACGATATATCGATATGTAAAAATGGATAGATATAGAAATACGTATATAAACGCACAGACAAAGACACATGTTTTTTCCTTTGTAAAAATCAAAAATAAAAAAAAAAAAGGAAATGAAGAAAATTAATTGGAAGAAAACATTCGTAAAAACTTGATCTGCAGATTAAACCTATCCTGTTTATGAAATTAAGCAATTGCTTATGTTAGAGACCTCGCGGACTATGACCTTTAAGCTACCTGACACGTTAGTTATTTCGTATGCCATTAATTAATTCGCAGGCCGAGAACCGGCCAGAGAACGTCTTGCAATTAGTTTAGCAGAATCAACGTGCTTCCACGTTGGTCCTACGTATGTACCCTACGTACGTACGTACATACATACATACATACATACATACACACATACATACATGCATGTATACAAGCATGCATGCATGCATGCATGCAGATGTATATACATACGCACATATACATACGTACGTACATACATAAGTGGAATATAGGCAGCAGTAGTAGTAACAGCAATGACTGCAGATATAAGTACAGAGAAACTAACACATACACACACGCGCGCGCGCGCGTGCGTCGTGTGTGCGCGCGCGTGTCACGTATAATGTGGAACAAAAACTCGGCAAAGTCGTTCATCCGAACGCGATTTCACATAATGCAGACGATCCAACAATAAGCTACGACGACGACTCGTGTAACCTAAAAACATCGGATAACAATAATGAGTATTAATATTTCGAACGATCGATGAAAGTACGAAAGAAACAAACGGGTGTATATATATATATATAATATATATATATATATATATATATATGTATATCTCGCTGGCTTTTCCCTTCCTTTTTCGATTGATCTTTTCTCTTTTTTATTTTGTTTCGCTTCGTTTTGTTTAGTTTTGTTTTGTTTTATCAAGCATCAAATAATATTTCTTTTTATCGTTAATAATTAATACACAAAACGAGAGGAATATTTTTTCTTGTATTTATTTATTCTTTTTTTCTTTCTATCCTCATCGTTAAATTAAATGGAAGAAAATTTATTCGTTCGTATCGTTCTTTAAAAAATTAATGGTAATTTCGTAGATCTTAATGATTCTAAATTCGATTATGTTATCACTCTTTATTTCTCTGTCTCCCTCTCTCTCTCTTTCTCTGTCTGTCTCTCTCTCTCTCTCTCTTTCTCTCTCTCTGAAAAATATATTTTTATTCATTATCATTATTATTATTTTCGTCTCTTATTGTATCTTTTATTAAATTATTATTTCTCTATCCTTATCCTCTCCCTCTTACCCCCCCTCCCTCTCTATCTTTCTATTTCTATGAAAAAATAAATTATTATTATTTCACTCTCTTATTTCATATATCTATATATAGATATTTTTTTTATTATATTATGATCTTTTTTATTAATTAATTCCAATATAAATTATTATTATTATTATTATTATTTTTATTGTTGTTGCATGTATCCTCCAGTTTCTTTTGTTATTGCTTATTTTTATTACTATATCATAATATTACCGTCCTACCTTACTTTATTTATTTATTATACATTATTTAATTTCTTTGATATTATTATTTAATTCCAATACGTCAAAAATTAAATTATTGTTATTATTATTATTATCGTCTCATTATTTCTCTCTCTCTCTCTCTCTCTCTCTCTCTCTTCCTCTTTCTCTTTAAAGGAAGAACACAGAGAAACAGAGAATAAGCAGTAGGAAAGAGAGAAAGAGAGAGAGAGAGAGAAGGAGAGAGAGAGAGATAAGTAAAGAGACTATGGCACCTATCCGTCTTCGTAATGTGTAGAAAAGATATCACCGAAAGGAAGCCAAGTTAATGTCTTTTTACGAAGGTCGAGGGTATATTAAACGAGGACAAGAAGAAGAAGAGAGAAAGGGAAAGGAAAGGGAAAGGAGGCTCTGTTAGCCAGACATAAACGTGCGCGCGCGAAAGAGAATTGACGGATGGAAGCGTTATTATACCACCTTATAAACTAAACTCTTAGAACACGCGATCTAACGATTTCAAACAGAGATTATTCAAGTAAATCCCCTATTACGTATTTCAAATTGACCTATCAGAAAGAAGGGCGGCAATCTTTAAATAATCCTTCCCACGAACGTTATCAATTTAACGTGACTACGTGGATCAAAATTGTATTTAATCATTGACATTGTTTTCATGAACTCTCTCTCCCCCTCCCTCTCTTTCTCTCTCTCTCTGTCTCTTTCTTTAACATATTTAACCATAGTCGTTCCTGTAGGTTGTAAGGGTTGCACATAGGATCAACTTTGAGCTCAATTAAAACAATTCGTACGTTGAACGCTTGAAACGTGAATTTTGTTTAATTTTTATTTTTTTACGACAGAATTGGAAATTCGTTTAAAAAAAAAAAAAAAGAAAAGGAAAAAGAACCCTACCGATTATGGTTATTATTTTTATTATTATTATTATTATTATTATTATTATTATTATTATTATTATTATTATTATTATTATTATTATTCCCGAGGTTTCGAAGAGTGTACGGTATATTTTTTTCTTTTTCTTTTTTTTTGGAGTCAAAATTATTCATTCCGTATAAACGACAGCCACACAGTTCAATGTTGTGCACAAGAACGGGAAACGAATAGAAATTATTTCGGAGTTGTGGCACAAACTAGAAATTATTTCGAGGTGTATGCGATAACCAGGGGTCGATTACTCGGTGGGACATACACATATGTACGCGAGTATTGTACATACAATGTTTATGCGGGTCATGAAAGACGGCCAATAACGGTCGAAATAAAATAAGTGACAAATCTTTCCAAATGTCGACCAATGATCGTTGACACGTCGAAATCGCACGTAACATACGTGAAAATGAAGGATCGTTTAACGAAGTAAACGTTAAATATATTATATATATATATATTTTCCAGAAGCTTTTACATATCGAGTTTGACTCGACGAAATGAATGTACGTTATTAAAAAGATAATATAACGTCGATTAGTATGACTCCACAAGATCGATAGACACCGAATACACACATACACACACAAACAGTGACATTCAACGACGATTATCTGTCGTTACGACGAACAAATAGTATTTTTCCGCATAAAAAATTCTCGGATTCAAATCAATCGAAAATATACTATAGTATCCGCCAATCGAATTATATTGTACGGCCAATAAATTCTTCATTATTCGTATTAGGGACAAGTGTACAATGTGTTTTTTCCAATTGAAATTGGAATATTTTACACCATCGAAATTCAATATTTTTCTCAATCGAACTTCACACTTCAACGCGAATCAAATTCAAAATTCCGACGTTACCGCTGATTTTCTTTCTATTTCTTTTCTTTTTTTTTATAATAATAATAATAATTCGTATAATTTTTAATTTCTAATTTATCTTCAATTAGTTAAGCGCTTATATTGTTTTTACGACATTTATGTATTTGCACACATAAATAGCGTCTAGATAATGCATTTTTCTCCAAAAGTTATAATCTCTTCGAACAGCTGCGGCAAAATTTGAATTTCAATATTTTTCGAAATGATAACAAACCGATAACAATAAATGTTAAACTTCGGACGGTGCATTGCGATTATCATAAATAAAATATAATAATTTTTATTCGAACACGTCGTAGAGAAGAATTTCAAAGGAAAACAAATTTATATTATATACAATCTTCTCCTGTTGTCATGCATTTATACAGATAATCGTGAATTATAACGAATACTTAATTGCTATTAAATAAAACTGCATATATATATATATATATATATATATATATATATATATATATCCATTATGTATTTGAATTATATAATTTTAAATCTTTCGAATCGACAGATTCACGTTTGATTATATTTCTTTTTATTATTTAAAGCTTAACAAAAAAAAAAAAAAGAAAGAAAGCTCGTTTTAGAAAGATTCGACTTGCAAACGAATTAATATGATTCTGCGATATTAAACGAATTTTATTAGAGATAAAATTAGAGATAAGGTCCGATTTGAAGTGCAAAACTCGTAAAACACGATTCGGATTACATCCGCGAATATATATATATATATATATATATATATATATATCACGTAGGATTACGCGATCAAGAAAAAACAAAAAGAAAAAAATAACCTTTGGATTTTCCTTTTACACGTGTATCGTGTAAATACGTATGCATTACATGTATAACATCTAGTCAAATATAATACATCCTAGGGAATAGAAATAAATCAAGAGAGAAATGGAGTAAGCAGGGTAAGCGAATGCCAAAAGGATAAAATCAACGTGAAACTCGAGTGAACTCGATGTGATATAATCGCTTTTGGTAGGAGGCTTTCGCGCATTCGGTAATTACCGAGAGTAATTAAAATGTCTCAGCACTCGTCAATGTATCTATATATATATATACATACATATATATATATATATATATATATATATATATATATATACACATATATGTAGCCATTAATATAACCTGCAAATTTCAAACATAACTCTATACATCCATACTTATATATATCCATACTTGCATATATATATATATATATATATATACATATGTACAAATACATATACGTATCTACATCCTACTCTTATGTATCTATATCCATACATACACATACATACACATATATGCAGCACACGCACACGTACCACACAACACGTAGGTATATAGATACGTTTGAAAATAAATATAAAAAAAAAATATATATATATATATATATAGATAGATAGATAGATATACGTGCACATACGTGCATACGTACGAGAGTATTATCCAAAATTGAAATGTTTTATTTATCTGATGTTTTTTCATCTGATCTGACATATCCACATACTTGGAGGATATTTACTTTGTAGTTGAAAAAGAAAAAGGAAATATATGAGCTTCGTTTAAACAATTTTCTTTTCTCTTTCTTTATCTTTACTTTATCAGAAGGAAAACGTCGAGTCTCATAAATAATTCATACGTTATGCAAAAAGTTATTTCTTTTTTTTTCTATTCTTGCAATCGAGACACTTGGACAAGTATCTCGAAAGTGTACATTTTTTCTATTTTTTTTTTTGTTTTTTTTTTTTAATGAAAATATAAAAAAAAGAAACCTCATCCTACGTACGTATATGCGTGCGTATGGAATACGCGAAATGTAAACCTGCATATATGCACACACATACGTCACAACACACATATACATAGAAATGCGTGTGTCCAAAAGAAGAAGAAAAAAAAAAGAAAAGAAGAAGAATCACAGAATAATCCAAAGAACGCAAACAGTCGTCTACTAACCTTGATCCACATTTACATCTCGTTCGTTTTTTTTCTTTCTTTCTCTCTCTCTCTCTCTCTCTCTCTCTCTCTCTCTCTCTCTCTCTCTCTCTCTCCTTCCTTTAATCAGGGCCGCGCGCATATTACGTTCCTACGTTGTAGGTTATACAAATTTGAAAAAATTTCGAAACGATCCACCGTGACTCCGTCTACGTATCCTTTCGATTACTTTAATCCTCTTCCATCTTTCCCTTTTTTTACTCCCCGATACACTTTCGTTCTTTTTTATCACTCCGTATACATTACCGAACGCGCGTGAACGCACATAAATAAAATTCGCGAATTGCGACACGTTAAAAAAAAAAGAAAGAAAGAAAGAAAAGAGAAAAAAACAATATTCCATATACTACCGTACGGATAAACGTATCGAATCGAATCGAATCGAATTAAACGTTACGAATTAAATGTAAATTCGTGATAAACGTTGAGGACGCGACGTGCGCGATACATTTGAAAATAACGATCAGAATAAATCTTCTTTTGTTTCTTCTTCTTGTCTCTCTCTCTCTCTCTCTCTCTCTCGTTCTCAAGATGGCGGAATAATCCGTCTTTCGACGATGTAATACAACGTATTTTTTTTTCTTCTATCCTTTGTTCTCTCATTTCCTCCCGGAACCATCTCACTCGTGTTGGGTGACTCGATTCGATCGTCGAGAATTGCAGATTATAATTTTGGATCGATTGAGAAAAAGAAAAAAATAAAAAAGACTGTACGATTATTAATCCATTCCAATCGAAATCGCTGAGACGAGAGAACCTTAATGGGATTAACCGAACGATTAAGAGATCGAACGTACAGGATTACTCGCGCCAATTTATCTTGGTTATGTACGAAGTATGCTGTAAGTGGATCATCGACCAATTAGACACGGCCGAATAATAAACGTTTGTCTCCGCTTTTCGATACTTCGAATAGTCGATGTCGTTCTTTAATGTCTCGACAATAATATCTAACGAAATCAATTCGGAAATGAGGTGCGATGTTTTATTTTTATTTATTTATCTGTTTTTTTTTTTTCAACGAGATTACTTCTTCTTTTCGTTTTTTTGTTTTTGTTTTTTTGTGAACTAGTTTATGCGATCTAAAAAAAAAAAAGTATTTAAAATTGGATGATCCATTATTGGACTGGCTGCATTGTATATTGAATTTTAATTCTTTCTTAAATCGCTCGACAGATGGCGCAAGCTATCGTCAACGTTTCTTTATAAAAAAAAAAAAAAAAGCAAAAACGAATCAATAAAGAATTTTTCATCTATTTTTTAACAAATTGAAAACAATCAATCGAGCAATGTCAAATCATGAATGAATCGTCAAAAGAATCACGAACGTATCGTCCTAATCTCGTTGTCTTCTTTTCTCCTTTTCCTTCTTCTGTTTATTTTTTTTTTCTTTTTTTATGTATTATCATAATTATCAGTAAGTATTTAAACTCAGCTCTTTCAAGTCGTAAATACCTGTTAAACGATAAAAAAAAAAAGAGGAACGTAAAAGGAAAAAAAGTTACTTAAAAATAATATGACGAGAGATAAGAAAACAAAAGAGCGTATCGCCTTTTAAAATTAGCTTCAAGGAAATTGTAAATTAAATTCCTCATTTTTTATGAGGATAAGTGTACACTCATAGAAACATACGTGCATATGCATATGGGGATTCGATAGGAGCACGACGACAGCAGGCGAAATTTATCGCAAACTCTCGATCAAATATACTATATTCAAATTTTAATTTTTTTATTTTTCATAATCAACGATTTCTCTTTTGTAGACTCGCGTCAGTTTGTACGTAGTAAAGAAGACAAAGTAATGAATCGATAAGGCTGTTATTCTCGAAAATGTTAGAACGGCAACATTCGACATTATCACCAGCATACGAATAATGACATTCAAGCTGTCATCAAGGAATTATTATGTGCCGAATAATTCGTTCTCGTTCGTTTCAATCGTTCGCACAAGCTACGTCTTAACTCAACTACTGTTTTTTAGGTTAACAAAGGATGCTCCTTGTCCAAGATGATTTCAAAAAAACTCTTTCTTCGTTTAATTTTTTAACAATCCATTATAGTAAATAATATGGTAATCTATTGACTAAATGAGCAAAACCGGTTAAGAAAATGGCGACTTATTTATTCGCCAACGCGATTAGAGCGCCACGATAACTTTTAACAAAAAAAAAAAACAAACGACGACGACGACGATGATGCCATCTACAATATAATATCTAATCGTTTAACATCGAATGTAACGAAATGGATGTGTATTATTGGTCGTAGCGAAATAAAAAAAGAGGGAAGAAAGAAAGAAAGAAAAAAAAAAAGAAAAGAAAGAATGTTCAGATAATGTTCGAAAAGAGTAGTTAAAAAAAAAACAAAAAAAAAAGAGAAACGAGTAAGAATGAAGAATAAAGGAAAACTAAAAAGGATCGAACGATCACGATTATCCGACGAATTCGTCGCGTCGAAAATATAAATACCTTACTTACCTACCGCGATAAATGATAATAATTTTACGGGGTATATTACCAACGGATTACGCACCAACGCGCCGCATTTCTAATTTGATCAAAAGGAGTGTCAAACTTATTTCGTTCTATAAAGTCAGTACACACGACTTCGTGACCGTAGTCTTTCTTAGCCAGTCGAAGCTGACGTCTGACAGAGACGTTCGAGTGACTTTGTTCGTTCGTTCGCTCATCCGTATGGAAAGTAAATAAGAGGAAAAAAAAAGTCGCGCATAGATCAGTTTATTTATTATTATTATTATTATTATTTTTTATTTTTATTTTTGTCGTTTTTTCGCTTTTACTTTAAAGCCGTACCCCCCCATCCATTCATCCATTTCATTTACTTTATCGTATTGTTTCAAACTTTGTTATCCGTATATATATATATATATATGTATATATAGTTTCGACGATATATTAAAAGTCAAAAACAAGTCATGTCGATTTATCGCTTTATCCTTTCGAGACAAGGCAAAGTTCTTCCAAAATATTTTCCTACCGTTGATACATCGAATTTTATAACATTCGAACTAAAAAATTCGATAGTTCGCGTGCAGAGATTCTTATACGGTACTACATCGGATAGATCACAACCGTTCGGTTTGAAATTAAATTCGCAAAATATAGTCACCAGTCCATTCCCGAATGTGTGCGGTTATGAAAATATGTTATTGCACGAAGCGGTTTGGCAGAATATGCAGTTGTGGTCGAATAAAACCGCCATAGTGAGTATGCATTTCTTTTTCTCTTTTCTTTCCTTCTTTTTTTTTCTTCTTTTAACGTCGTCTCGAAAAATCATCCCTTATCGATCGCGAACAAAGAGGGTTTCGAAAGTTTTGTTTTTAACGCGTTCGATCGACTACCACCTGTTAACAAAAAAAAAAAAGAAAGAAAGAAAAGAAAAGAACAATAACAAGAAAAGGTTCTTTTCATATTCCGCGCTATCATATAGTTTTCGTATCAAAAAAAAAAAAAAAAGGAGAAAAAAGAATAAACGATATAAATCTTAATCCTTTGCGATCGAAATCGATCGGCGAGCGTCGCTGTAGTAAAGATCAGTGACGCTGCAAGAAAAAATATGCCAAATGTCTTGTCGTACCGTGAATTTACATCGACGTAAAAAATAAAATAACACCTATTCTGATATCCTTTCGAAGGAAAAGTGATATCTCATTTAATATATACATTATAACGTTGTTTATCTTATCGTTCAGAAAGATATAAATGTTCTCGAGAGGCTGTACGAATCGCGTCTGCAACGGAGAACAAACTTGTACGGTTATTTGCCGACGCTCACGAGCGAAGGATTAAAAATTGGACGTTGAACGTTAATTGGACAATATAAGAAAAAAAAGAAAGAAAGAAAAAATTGGCAAACGAAACCCCGCGCGTATTTTATAACTATTGGGTTAATGAAATAAATGAAATAAGTCAATAATAGCCGTTATACGATGATATAAATCCAGGTTCAGTGTCGATCTATAATGACAATTAGGAACATTTCATAAATGTGAATGAAAAAGCTGCATATACGACGACGAGTCGTATAAATTGTTTACGGAGAGCGATTAAAAAGTACGCGAGCGGACCTTGAAAATACATTGAGCTAACTTATTAGCTAGCCGTACGTAACGGGACTTGGTAAAAGTTTCAAAACAAAACAAAAATGAAAATTTATTCGATGTACGGTGACGCAACGATAAGTAATATTCAAGCGTGAGATTATCCTTACTGCAAAATCGTGCATAATATCGTAAACTGAAAATAATTTTGAAAATCAAATATTCGTGTAACAGCTCTAAGCGACACACTTATAACGATGAGATACAGTTTCGATACCGACGACGCACGTAGGATTATCATTGGCTTGAATCATTGATCAACGTGTCGTATCGGTTGTTTCAAAAACTTCACAGATGACGCTGAATCAAGTAAAACATCCTTCTCGAGGACGAAACAATCATTATTCGAAACATTCGTGCTCATGAAACCAATACGATCGAAGCGAGACGTGTCATTCGTATGAAGGGTGTAAAAAAAATTACGAAAAAAAAAAAAAGGAAAACACAAAAAAATAGCGACAGGCGCATTCGAAATTCTAGGTAAATAATAATAATAAAAGAAAGAATGAAAGGTAGTATCGAGAAAAAGTGGCTGATGTAAAATAATGACCGCGATGATGTTACTTCAAATAATTATCTCCTTTATCGGTGTGGTAACGATGAATAAATAAGTAATATATCGTGTTACGAGGATTTGTCGTTGTCAAAAAAATGCCACTGAACGCATGGCGTCAATGTTGCAACATATAAACGACGGAAATGAGAATTTGCGGGATTGTTTTTTAAATATACGTTGTTACCAACGGGAAACGAGAATTCTCGGTGTTTTCTTTTATTTATTTATTTATTAAAATATGCCTTACCGACGGGAAACGAGTGGTTACGTTTTAAAACGTGTGTGTGTATTTTTTCTAGTAATTTCTCCGATAACGGTATTTATTTATTTATGACACTGATACAGATTTTTCGCGCTTCGTAAAAATAAAGTAAATAAGTTCGAAAGGTTCATGGCTTTTCTTTTTTATTTATTTATTTATTTACTTTTTTCTTTCTTTCTTTCTTTTTACTTCTTCTTTGCTTTCACAGCGAGAGAGTAATCGATCGAAGGCGAATCATCTCATTTTTTTTTACTCGTTCGAGACACGACTACGTGAAAAAAAAAAATATGTGAAATTCAAATGACACCTCGCAGATGAATTCTGTCGGATTAGAAAAAAATAAATAAATAAATAAAAATAATAATAATAATAGCACCGACAATCCTTATCGTAGGTATGCGCACTAACCGGTAGATCGTACACTTATCAACAATTAAGAAAGCATGCAGGACGACTGGCGACGTCATTGCGAAGAGCTAAACTTTTTCCACGTGATACCGTAGCCATTATATTACCCAATATCCCAGAATATGCTATCATCGTACTTGCTTCCTCGGAAGCCGGTCTTCGTGTAAGTAAATCTTTCGTTATTATTATTATTATTATTATTATTATTATTATTATTATTATTATTATTATTATTATCATCATCATCATCATCATCATCATCATTATCTCTACGGAATGGAACCGGAAGGGCAAAGGTGGTTCATAAGTTTCAAGATGACTTTAAATAGCAATCGATCTTTTTCTCAATACTTTCTAAGGCTGATCTTCTTTCATCGTTCTTTCTCTCCCTCCCCTCTCCCTCGTTCCGTTTATCCCTTTCCCGGAAGATTAATAAAACGATCGGTGCGGCTTGTAAAATTATCGAACTCGATTAAAAGTAACGAAAAAGTTTGATCGACCTTTGAGATCGTCTTCAGGACTTTGTGCCACGCTCCGTCCGAATATACATTCGTAATATAAAAGTAATAGCATTCGAAAATGGATATGTTTATTGATTGTTATTATTATTATTATTATTATTTATTTTACTTTATTTTCTTTTCATATTTATTATTTATTTTAATTCAAAACGAACTCGAGATTAATTATACATACATATATGCTGTTTATTATATTATGTTTATAATATTATTATAATTATGTGTTGTGCGCGTATGAATATGAACAAGAAATAAAATCAATGAACGAAAAGAGAATAAATAATTTGAGTCCAAAGTTCATTAACGCGAATCAAACGCGTTTCGTTTCTTATCTTTTCCTTTCATTTTTTTTTAGCCAACACTGATAAATCCCACATGGATCTCTGTTGAAATGATGAAACAAATAGAAAATTCGGAAGCTTCCGCGATTTTTACGAATCCATCATTGTATCCGGTCGTAAAGAAAAGTATCGAAAATAATCCACGAATTAAATTACCAATTATGATCGTTGACGATGGAAGCGGATCGATACCTTCGGGTACGATAAATTTGAAAGATTTCTTCATGAGAGACGATATCGAGGAATTTTCGAAAAATCAAAAGACCGACGTCGATTATGAGGATGACGTGATTTTACCGTATTCCAGTGGTACCACTGGTATGCCTAAGGGCGTACAATTATCGCACAGGTACACGCACAAACTATTACAAACGTATCCGATTTAAAAAATATCCCAAGGCAGGCTAGCCATTTAATTCGTTTCATTATAAGTTATTACAATAATTGAAATATATTTGCTATCTCAAAAATGTATCAAAAAAAATAAATAATTAATTTCGATTTTCGAAATCATCTTCAGTATTTTATGTTGTACTCCGTATGTTCCTATAGTTAAAAAAAAAATATATATATATTATATATATTATAAAAATATATAAAAATAATATATAAAAAATATATAAAAAATATAAAAAAATATATACACACACACACACACACACACACACACAAGTGGCAAAATTAAAGCGTTAGTCTCTCAGGTAGTTTCTGTTATATGAATTTGTTTATCGTAATCATCGTATCGGAAACAATCAGCGTAGACGATAGAGTGAATTATTATAAGAATTTTTGTTTGCGTTACGTCATATACGTATTATCGCTCAACGTTTATCGTTAATTCGTTATTCTTTCAGAAACATCGTGACAAATATATTTCAAATCTGTTGTCCAGAATTATATCCTGGTATTGACAACAGTGAAACGGAACAAGATATCATACCAATCATATTACCTTTATTTCACATATATGGCCTGGTCATTCTCCTTTGTACTTATCTAAGGTAAATTTAATTTCACCGAATATCATTTATCCTAATTAATTTATTGATTATATTAATATCAATTTAATATCGATACAGTTTATAAGAGTACATGCGTACACACAGACAATATTAATATATAATTTTATTATAAAATATTTTTAAGTGATTCAAATTATTTGACATAACAATTTTCTCCGATACTTTCTAAACAACAAAACTAATCACGATTTCTTTTTAGTAGAATAAAAAAAAAAAGAAACAAGAGAACGTGAAGAAAAAAAGAGAAAAAAAAATATATATATACACATATAATACATATAAATATATTTATCTATTCATTTATTTATTAAGTAAAGATGACCTAATAGCCTAATTCGTACTTACAGAATGGGAGCAAAATTGGTATGCCTACCGCAATTTTCAATACCACAGTTTATAAAGATCCTTGAAGATTATAAACCTACGTTGCTGTACGTGGTACCACCGATCGTACAAATGATGGCTATTAATGAGAAGATTACGTCGAGGCACGTTGAAAACGTCAGACTTATTATGTCGGGAGCTGCGACTATAGGGGGAGAATCTATCGCTAAATTTCGCGAACGTATCAGCAACGTCCTGTTTATACAAGGGTAAGAATATTATTACATCAATTAAAGAACGGATATCGGTGCAATAATAATAGATGTCAATTCGAAAGAACGTAAATAAAAAGAAAATAAAAAAAAAATTGTTTTATTATATATTTTATATAGATATGGAATGACCGAAACCTCTCCAGCGATAACACTCAATAAAAATGTTAAATGCGAATCAGTAGGTTTCGCTATACCTAACACCCAAATACGTATCGTCAAAAAAGATGGCGACAAAAGTATAAACGTAGGACCGAACGAGGTGGGAGAGCTCTACGTGAAGGGGCCACAAATAATGAAAGGTTACTTTAAGAATCCTCAAGCAACGAAAGATTGTATGGATGGCGATTGGTTGAAAACCGGAGATTTAGGGAGATTCGATGAAGATGGTAAATAAATACGATAGATCATAATATAATTATAATCGCCGCGTTAATTAAGTATCTCATATCGATCGATTTTGATCAATTTATTTTTAGGACTATTTTACATCGAAGGACGCTTCAAAGAATTAATCAAGGTAAAAGGTTTTCAAGTGCCACCTGCGGAATTGGAGGATATTATTAAAGGTTTAGATAGTGTCGCGGACGTTGCGGTTATCGGTGTTCCTCATGAGAAATTTGGCGAAATACCAAAAGCTTTTATAGTACCGAAAAAGGGAGTCACCATTAATCCGGAAGAAGTTAAGGATTATGTTGCTAAACGCGTTGCCGACTATAAAAAATTAGGACATGTGCAGTACATTGAACAAATTCCAAAATCTGCATCTGGAAAAATTTTAAGAAAAGAATTACAGAATATATAGTTTCTATCTAACGGGTAGATAGAAAAAAAAAAGAAGAAAAAAACATGAATTTCTAAAGATTCAAATCCATCGTGTTATCATCCATGGAAGAGCGTTAAAAATTCCCGATGTTAACAACATTCGAGTTATACTACTACTCGTTAAATGGACTTTATTGATGTGAACTGAAAGAATTGAAAACAAGAATATTTATTATAACAAAAAAATGTCTGTTTGAAAAAAAACAGAATGCACACACATCGTATCTATTTACAACATAGAAGATTGCTTCCTACTCCTTGGATTTTGTAGATTCGCTTTGAGAATTATTTTCTTTCTCCAACAAAGCGCTTTTAATTCCTACTTTCTTCAATTCTTCCACTAGCTCGCCGTTTTTATGCATCTCCAATAAAATATCGCATCCACCGATGAAATCTCCATTGATAAATACTTGCGGTATCGTTGGCCACTTCGAATATTCTTTAATACCTAAATATATTATCGATTAAGATCATTGTTATAAATTATTTTAAGAAGACTGTTGAACAAATAATATATTTATCTTCTTTTATTATATCTTTATAATTATCAGGAGAGCTGTAAGATTAAAATAAAACAAATTATTTTTACAAACCTTGTCTAAGTTCCTCGTCTTGTAGAACATCATGAGCGTCATAAGGAACGCCATGCATTCTAAATATCTGAACTACGGCATTACTGAAACCACATCTTGGTTCCTCCGGTATGCCTTTCATAAAGACAACAACTTTATTTTTCTGTAAAAAAGAAAAAAAAAGAAAAGACAAAATTACAGGACAATATAGAACAGATTCCTTTCGTCTCATTAATTCCAATGACTAAGATTCTACGCTTACAACATATATATGATAGAGGAACATTCGCCAACTCTCGCATACTCGATATTAGTTTCTTTCCATCGACTATCACAACATCAAATTAAAGCATACAAAAATAAAATGACGATATAACAAACAACTTGAAATTCAATCGCACATCTCACATTTATAACCTCCTTTATGTATCACTCACTTTTACGAGATTCCCAATTTCGTCAGATTTCGTAGCGAAACTCCGAATAATAATTCGTGTCAATCTTCCTCCTACGTTCAACATTCTATATTTCAATTATTAAAGTTAAAACAATATTATAAATTATAACTAAATTAAAAATTTACAAATTTTATTATAGTTAGAGGTTATCAATACAATCGTTTCGTAAGAAGGACGCACGTCGACTATTCTTCGCAACGATTGCGCCATCTGTAACTAATGAGCTAATACTTACCGCCATCTATGAACGAACTATTACAACATACATTTTACCGATTACGAAGAGATTATCTTGACAGAAAAATCTTTAAACACACACACACGCAACTCACGTATATCATTAATCTTATCAATAAATATGATATAGAATTAAATGTAAATCAAATGAAAATATTATTCTTAAGAAACGTTCAAATTCAAATATTAAATCGAAATCCTTACAATATCGCTTCAATCGTCGTTCATCATCAACTTGTATAATAATCTGCATCGAACAAAAAAAAAAGGTAGAGACATTTTCCGAATCATTTCGAGATATATCTGCTTGTTTTATGGTTTCGATACTTTCGTATGGAAACGCATAAAAAAAAGGAAGAAAAAGAAAGAAAACGTATTGAAATTCCTGTAGAGTAACGCAAAAGAGTAAAAAGGACAAAAAAGTTCAAGAATCTTTCCAAACGCCATCACGTTGAAATGATAAATAAAATTAATTCTTGATTAAATTAAATAAGACGTGCAAGTTCTTAATTGAGCCGATAATACTTATTATCGTGTGATATTACAGAAACGCCTACACATAGGAATGGGAATCGAATGAACCGTTAAAATCGATGAAAGATGGCGAACGTTTGTACTTACTTTACGTTGAAACGTATACGACAATTGTCGTCGTCAAAGTAGGCACAAAAGATGTCGAGAAAATGTCAAGGTCGTGCGAAGGCGTACATAAGAATATTCCTTCTCTTCAATGAGATACATGTGTACATATATATATATATATATATATATATATATATATATATATATATATATATATATATATATACATACATACATACATACATACATACATACATACATACATACATACATACATACATACATATATATTTATTTATACGATACATATATATATATATATACACACACACATACCGTGTCAAATAAGTAATTAGAAAAATATATATAAGTAGGTATGTACGTATGTATGCATATATATATATATATATATATATATATATTTTCAGTTCCCTCGAACGTCACCGTCGTGAGATTACGTAAAAAGGTCGTCTCTTTCTTTTACTCTCATTTACGGAATTTTATTACATCAAAGTTAAGAACTACGTCAAGAGGAAAAATCGTTAATGGAAAATAGTTTGTCGCAAGAGCGAGCGAGAGAGATGTATGTATGTATGTATGGATATATATGTAAAGAAGATATAGAGATATAGAGACAGCAGATAAAGAGAGAGAGAGAGAGAGAGAGAGAGAAAGAGAGAGAGAAAGAGAGAGAGAGAGAGAGAGAGAGAGAGAGAGAGTGACTGGCACGTGTCCTTTCGATGTTAGTGACGTCACAACAATGAAATCATGGTCACCATGGCCACTCACCATGACCGGTTACCATGGAAACCAATACGCTACTAGCGTGAGAACGCCCACGAGATTTAAATTTCGTCCGCGTTGGACGTCACGCCCTGCTTGACGCGTAAATGCGCTGTGATAGGTCAGGGATGAAAATCGTCCCCCTACATACCATACGTTGTATGTTATGTAGCAACAGGTATATTAAAAAGTTGATATAACTCTCGAATGGACCATTAAAAAATATATATATATACGCATATACACATACGTATATATATATATATATGTATATATATATATATATATATACGTATGTATGAATATATATGGGAGGAAAAGAAGAAAATAAATAAATAAATAAATATAGTCGATAAAAAAAAAGAAGGAGAAGAAAAAGATATAAGAGAATAAACGAGGAATGGACTTGAGTAACGACGAGTTAAAGGTGATAACGTTGAATGCAAGGTAACAGAGTGGTGAATTGTTTCTCTCCTTTAAGATGAGAGAACGGGTAAGTTATGTGTGGTTGTCTTGTGTACGAACAAAGGGGGCGATAAATGTCAATTTTCTTGTCAAATCGTTGTGATTCTAGTAAGAACGCGAGCTCGAATTACACGTTGACACGTATAATGATAATTAAAAAAATATATAATAATAATAATAATAATAATAATAATAATAATAATAATAATAATAATAATAATAATAATAACAAAGAAAAAAAGACAAATTGGAAAGGAAAAGAAAAACGTGAAAAAAATCGAAATGTCAATTCGAACTATAATTATTATCGAACCGTAAAAGCCATAGAGATATATAGGTTAGATCCTCGGCAAAGCACAAAGGTCGGTATAATAACAAAAGGGATTATATTTGTCGTAAGAAATAAGGGATATAGAATTTTTTAATGCTAGAAAGCGTTATTACGAACCGACGATAACTACGAACGATGACGCAACGAAAAGGGAAATACGGATGTTCTCTATCGATCCTCTAAGAATATATATATATATATATCGTTACGATAAATAACGCGAAATCGTTGACGTTTTATTAAAATCTCGCTCGAGAACGGGAGAAAGAGAAAGGAAAAAGAAAAAAAGATTTAAAAAACACACAAACAAAAAAATAACAACGAAATATCTACAACTAAGGTTAAATACATTCAAGTACATACTTAACCTGCGTACGCCTGCGTTACGTCGAGAGGACCACTAATTATCGTGTACTCACGAAAACGATTAAATGCCCTTCGAGAGAAACGGAAAAGAACGAGAGAGAGAGAGAGAGAGAGAGAAACGGAAGAATATCGTTCGATAAAAAAGAGTACCTCTTTATCAACATAACCACGTTTCGTTCATTATGCAACGAGCTCTCTCTGTCTCTGTCTCTCTCTCTCTCTCTCTCTCTCTCTCTCTCTCTCTCTCTCGTATAAAGGAGAAATGATTTTCATCACGATTAGGAATTAATCTTTCGATCGATCGATCGGTCGGTCGGTCTTGTCTTTAAAAAGGCAAGACGTCGGCAAAGATATACATAGATATATATATATATATATATATATATATATATATATATATATATATATATATATAGATAGATAGATAGATAGATAAATGGGCTTTGATAGATCGGTTCGACTTAAGGAGACGACAACGCAACGTATCTTCTTAGCAGGGTCAACGCGTTTTACGAACCTTCGAAACAAATTGAAGTAGAGACACGCGTTAACACGCAGGAGGAAAGAGAAGAAGAAGAAGAAGGAGGAGAAGAAGAGAGAACTCGTGCCGGATCGTCACGTTCTTTTCCCCCACTCCAAATCTTTATACCCCTTCTGTTCGCTCTCATATCCCTTCCGCTCCACGCTCTCCACTACTTACTTTCCACAATCCCCTTCACCCTCTCACCCGCTCCACGCTCCATGGCTCTGTTTCCCCTACGTCATCGTTTTCCTCGTAACAGACTACCACGAACTGTGATTTCGTTCGTGCGTGCCCCCGCTCCACCTACGTTGGGATACGACGCACTACTACTATTTACTACTTACTACTGTATGCGTGCGTACACTCGTTAAATGATTTTGGACGAAAAGAAATTTACGAGGATGATACGAAAAGATACGAACGTGAACGAGCATTAACGAGGATTAACGATGATTAACGAATATTAACGAAGATTAACGAAGATTAACGAAATACGACAGAGATAGAAAAAGAAAGATAAAGAGAGAGAGAGAAAGAGAGAGAAAAGGAAATAAGATAACGCGAAAATAAAAATCGTTCTCGTTCGTCTAAAAAAATCATCCTTAAGTATTTCTGCCGCATACGCATTATCGCGAACCTAATACGTAAGACGCATAAACCATAAGAATATCATCCTCGTGAAATTTGTCAGCTTTACGGCTTACACGTCTTTCAATCGAAGAACCCGTAGATTAACTCTGTTTTCGGCGGCGGATTTTGTTCTTCTCACGTCTTACGTCTCGCAAACGCAATAGAACGTAGAACGCGTAAAACGAGGAACAGGATAAATACCTATCTCGATCCTTAAATCCTTACTTATTGAGTTTATTTACGATTGAAAAAAGTTATAAATGGGAGGAGAGGGTGGGGAGGAAATAAACGGACTCCCCGATTTAGTCGATTTCCTTGGGGATTATTAATCAACGTTTTACATTTTACGTTTTACGTTTTGTGTCTACGGATCGATGTTGCCATGACGACGGTTTGGGTTATTTAAAAACCCTTAAGAATTTCATCCTTCGAAAATGTATTTATCGTTTACGAGCTTATAAGTCCTACAGTCGAAAAACGTAAAAACGAGATATGTGTTTACGTAGGTAGGTTGGTAGGTAGGTAGGTAGGTAGGTAGGTTAGGTAGGTACGTAGGTAGGTAGGTAGGTAGGTAGTGGTCTGATTAGTGGATTTCGTTACGGCTTACGTATTAACATCTAACGTCGTGTACGATGCGTGTGTAAAGGCCTTTATAACCGTGAAACGGAAAGCCTCCTCCCCCTCATCCTCTCTCTCTCCTTCTCCTCCTCCACCTCCTCCGCCACCTTCATGCGCGACGCCGGCTAATCGTTTGGTGGGGGAAGCCTGTCGGCATTGCCGAACATCTGGAATAGAGTGCGCGCCCTCGTGCGAGAGTGGTTGGAATATATGAGCGAGTGGAGAGAGAGAGAGAGAGAGAGAGAGAGAGACTCACTGCCGATGATAGCCGAAAGAGTGGGAGGTGAAAGAGTGGGAGTGAGAGAGAGAGAGAGAAAGAGAGAGACTCACTGCCGATGATAGCCGAAAGAGTGGGAGGTGAAAGAGTGGGAGTGAGAGAGAGAGAGAGAGAGAAAGAGTGAGAAGAAGAGGGGAGACAAGATGAGAGAGAGGATAAAGCGAAATGTGTCTCTATATGTATATACGCACCCCGTGCTTCGAAAATATTTCTGCGTTCTTTTTAAATCATTCGATGATGATAACACGTTCGACGATCCCAACTAACTTATCATTCGTTATTACGAAATATTTTTTTAACAAAAAAAAAATTACAAAAATCTCTTTTAACCTACGATACGCGTACGTACCTACGTACGTACGTAAATACGTTCTCCTGTACTGAATACGGTGTCTGGATTTTTTTTCCCTTTTTTTCTTCTTTTTTTTTTCTTTCTTTGTATAAATTTCGTTCGACGATCTCCACATGGCTGTTATCGTTCGTTGTTACGAGAATATATTTTAAATAATTGCAAACTTATCTGACTTACGTGTACGTACGTACTTTCTTTTTCTTTTTATATATAAATTTCATTGCCAACGTTTAACGCAGCATTCGTTAACAACACGTTGCAAGCGTATGTAGGGAACGATTGGTTTCTTGTAAATGAATATTGTTTGTTTTGAGGGGTTAAATATATAAACATATACACACACACACACACACACAAAGTACATACACATATGTAAGAGTACGTGTATTAAGAGCCATTGCACATGACACCGTAACGCTACGACGTAATTGTTTATTTATTTATTTATTATCGTGTCCCTGGTCCTTCTTCTCAGATGACTCAATCGAGCTTCGATAGGAAACATGAAGTATATAAGTCATGTATATACATACATATATATATATATATATATATATATGAACGTGAACAAAGCTTGTTTTCGCGAAAGTACCTTTCTTTCTCTCTCTCTCTCACTCGATCCGTTAATTTAGAAAAGAGAAAAAGAGGGAAATAAATAAATTTTTGTCCCTGTCTTCTTTGTTATATTTATTATTAATAATTTGCACGCAAGTCTACGAGGTTGAGAGTCGTTGTATCAGAAGAGAGAGAGAGGGAGAAAGAGAGAGAGAGAGAGAGGGTGAGATAGGGTGGCGGGCAGTTCAGAGGCGGGAGGGATACTAAGTTGCACCGATTTTTCGAGGTCGAATGAGAGAGACACGTGAAACAGAGAAACGGAGCGAAGAGGAAAGGAGAGATAACATTTAGCTAAAAAAAGACAGAAAGATGCGAGGAGGTTAGTCAAGCAATATATATATATGTATATATGTGTATATATATATATACATGTAAGTACATATATAGAGATCGTACGTACGTACGTACGTGGTGCTGCTACTATCCGTAGCAAAAATCAACTTTCCGTATGACGTCATCGGGCGGAGGAGAGCCGACTGGCGCCGCGGTCGATTTTTCAATCCGAAGGAACGTAACTACTCTCTGTATATCCTTGAAACTAATTACGAAACGTAAAGAGAGTAAAATACTCCTATGTATGTAAGTGAATAAGTAAGTAAGTAAGTAAGTAAGTAAGTAAGTAAGTAAGTAAGTAGTCGATATTGTGTAAAAAAAAGCAAAGAAGAAAAAAGAAAAAAGAAAAAATAAGAAAGAAAAGAGAAACTAAAGACGTCAATATTTAAGAACCGAGAGCAACACAATAATAACTATTATTAATATTGCCGTCATTGTACGTACATATCTATGAATGATTCATTATATCAATTCGAATATCGTCCGTTTGCGTTGTAAGAGCGCCATATCAAAGAACGTAGATATATCCTACCAGCGCTATTGTATTCGAATAAATGACCATTTCCTTCGTGTCTACTACGATTGTAAAACGCCGTATCGAAAAAACAAAAATAAAAAAGCAAAAAATCCCCCGATCGCTACGTTTCCCGTCGTAAAATAATAATCCTTATAAAAAAAAAAGTAACTACGTATGTACGTATGTCAATCGGATAAAAATATCCGATCGTAATCATTGGGAAATATCGAAGAGAACGTATGTACAACGTTGCCGTTATACGAATTCGACTGTAATTAAATAATATTTTTAATTTATTAAATTAAATAATATATATATATATATATATATATATATATATATATAAAGTACGTAATTACGTATTTATGTACGTAAGTACTTGCATACGTATACGCGTATATATGCGATTAAAATGGAATGCAAACGGGACGATAGATATTAAGTTACCAATGATTCAATTCTAAATAAACATTTTATCTTATTAACGTTAAAAGCGGAAGGAAAACGCGACGTTCCCCGTGGGTTCGAATTCCCGCAAAAGATTCATGTCGTCGGGAAGTCGAATAATCGCATCGAAGATATAGGATCTCACGTTCGAACGAATGATGTCGCGCGTCCGCGACGATACGAGCGCGTAAACGGTAAACCCGACGATAAACTCGACCGCGAAAGCGCGACGTAAAGGGGTAGGGGATGGGTGGAGGGGAAAGAGAGAAGCGAGAGCACGGTTTTCTTTTGCTTTTGGCTATGGATATGTGCGTGCGTCGTTCGTGCGTGCGTGCGTGCGTATGTGCGTGGGTACGTCGTGTGTGTCGTGTGTGTGACGAAAGAGACTGAGAGAGAGAGAGAGGGGGGGGGTGGAATGAGGTGGAGTGGGGAGGAAGATGCGCGCCGACGATAATGGTAGTGGTGGTCACGAGTGGCGGGGTGGGGGGAACGCCACGCGACGCTCTCGCTCGGACGAAGACGGCGACGGTCGTGACGGCGGTCGCGGAGTGGGGAGAGTGGGGAAAGCAGGGGTGGATGAGTGGAACATTCGAGGGGGGACAGAGAAGAAGAAGGAGGTGGAGGAGGAGGACGACGCGAGGACAAATGACGCGCGCGAGCCGTCAGGGCCGTACACGAGATGGGGCACGCGACACGCGTCGCGTACCACGAGGTGGAGTCCGTCGCGCGATCTTACATACATACGTCGCGCCGACGAAACAGCTGTTGCGTCGCTTGTTATGTGTGAGTGAACGCGCGCTCGCGCGCGTTCACTCACGTTCGCTCGCTCGCTCGCTCGCTCGCGTGCTTGTGTGACGACGCGACGACGACGACGACGACGACGACGCAACGACGTTGCTCTTAGCTGTTCTCTTATGCTCATATATGACGATTTCTTTTATTGTTACGTTTATTATATTGTAACGATGTAACATCGATATTTTTTTTTTATCTCTCTCTTTCTCGATTCGTTTGTACTCAGTTATATTTTTTGATGGATCCTTTTTTACTTACGCGTACGTTTGGAGATATTTTGAGTTTAGGATCGAACGACGGTTATGGCTGATTGTAAAAATCCTTCGGGTGTGTGCATACATACGCATACACACACACACACACATATTACACATTACATTTTATTATATATTGTAATATCTTATTATTAAGAATGTGAACACGCGTAAAGAGTGTAAGAATAAGATTACAATACACGTTTACGCGTTATGACAAATCCGAAAAAGATCATGCTCAATATAACAAAGAAAGAAAGAAAGAAAGAAAAAAAAGAAACACGCGAGGCGTGTGTATGCAAACGGTGTAATGTGTAGTATATATGATGTTGATGTATGTTGTATGTATGTACGTACGTATATATGTATACAATGATGTTATCGGAAAGAGTACGCGTTCGTTAAATAGAGATAGAGATAGAGAAAGAAAGATCTGTTAAGCAGAGTTCGTGTGAACGAATCTTTTGTTCCCTACTTCGCTCGTGCCAACGTCGATGACGTTCACGTGAAAGAACTCTTGGTAAAGTGTGAGAGAGAGAGAGAGAGAGAGAGAGAGAGAGAGAGAGAAAGAGAGAGACAGACAGACAGAGACAGAGATAGAGAGATAATGAAAAAGGAAAAGAAAAAGAGAAGAGAAAGAGAAAGAGAAATGAGGAACGGAAAGTTTCTTGCATTTCTAGAACTCATAGTTTTTTCTTTTTTCGGATGAGGTTTAACGACGACCAGCGTTGATTTACTAATTTATATATATATATATATATATATATATTTATTTATTATATATATACACATATATATTTATTATATTTCTTTTTTTTTCTTTTATATAAAAGAAAAAAGTGTCATTGCGAGATATCACTTGAAACGGCAAATCATCGCGGTATGTTTCCGATGGCCGAGAGTAAAATACCCCTTCCTCATTCTCCTCTTCCTCTTCATCCTCATCCTCATCCTCCTCCTCCTTCTTCACCTCCCCAACTTAACTCGGGAGAACGATGGAGATGGCCGAAAAACTGGTTTTTACTAGTCCGCGAGCCCGTCTCACTTCTTTGTCCGTTTCGCGAGGAGAGAGGCTCGTTCGCAGCGCTCTTACAAAGAGCAAGAAGAAGATCCATCGACTCGCTTTTAAATTTTCGAGAACTTATTTGAGACAAATCTCGAAATCCAATATGGCGCCGGACGTCAATGATACGGAGCGCATTGGTCGATGCGTGCTCGTGTCGATTTATTTGCTCGCAAAGAATGAAATTTGTAATTAATAATAATGTCTAATTGCTTTTTTCCCACAAATTTCATCCTTGACTATCTAATATAATGTATATATATGTTGTGTATATATATATATATATATATATATATATATATGTATGCATGTATATTTGTATATACATATGTTTGATGTGTATATACATATATATATGTTTATGTCAAGCTAGACACGAAAGTACGCGAGTTGTTATGTCAATCGAATAATATCGATGTATTTGCGGGAATTTTTATCGCAGAAAAAAAAATACAAAACAAGAGAAAAGAAAATAAAAAGAATATAATTAAGAAAAAAAAAATTGGATACGCATGGCCTATTATTATAGTTAAATTATGTTTACTTTTTTTCTAATCATGTGTTTGATCAATCTCACACTGGACTGGACTCTACCAATAATCAACGGATTAGAAACGATCTATTAATAATACTCTTGTGCGTCGTTACTAGCTATCCTTTTTAATGCTACGACATAATTATATATATATATATATATATATATATATATATTTAATTCGTTCTTGTTTTAAGACATAGTCCTGTCAAAATAAAGTATATAAATACTTTTTTAACGCGGGATTTCGAAAGAGACCACGTCGCAATAGTAATAATACAATATTTGTGTGAATGTGTATATATATATATAGTACCTGTTTGTACATCTGCGGTGTGTACCTGCGGTATGTCTAGCTGGATTTGTGCTGTATGTAAATGTCGTGTACGCTGTGTACGTATGTATCTATGTATATATGTATGTGTATGTCTCATGATAGAAGAAGAGAAAAAGAATGAAAATCTTTTGGTTTGTCGCGGAAAAAAAAGGAATCATAGGAGACGCGTAACTCTCCATTTAGCGTTGCTCGTCGGTTAGCCAGTGAGTTTGTGTATATACATATATATATATATATATATATATATATATATTTATGTTGTATGTATGTATAAAAGAGCAAAGTGTATATAATAGAGAAGAGCAAAGGTAGAGACGGAGGAAGGAGAAAAAAGAAAACCACCTTTGGCCGGTAAACTGAACAAACGATAGAGAAAAAGTGTGTGTGAGAGAGAGAGAGAGAGAGAGAGAGAGAGAGAGAGAGAGAGAGAGAGAGAGAGAGAGTATCCATCCGAGAAGGATAGAGAAAAATGGATAAAGAAGGTTAAGGAAAGAGAGAAAGAAAAGATTATAAAAGAGAGCAAAGAAGGAAGAAAATAAAAAAGTAACAAGCCAGAATGAGAGAGAGAGAGAGAGAGAGAAAGAGAGGATTGGCTGGCTCACATGGGTGTTCACTCTACATTAACGCTCGTGGATTGTGGCGCCCGAGGTTTCCAAGTCACAAAGTATGTACGTATGTACGTACATACATATACGTGTGTGTGTGTGTGTGTGTGTGGGTGTGGGTGGTGAAACGAGAGAAAGAGAGGGAGGGAGAGAGAAATGGTGTGTGGGTGGTGAGAAGAGGGATGAAGGAGGGTGAGTTGAATGCTTCTCCGTTGGCGTTACTTGGAACGCTATAGAGAGAAAGAGAGAGACAGAGAGAGAGAGAGAGAGAGAGAGAGAGAGAGAGGAGAGAGAGAGAGAAGAGAGAGAGAAAAGAGAGAAGAGAGAGAGAGAGAGAGAGAAACAGGTAGAGTGGGAAGTAGAAAGAGATAGAACGAGGTCGAGGAAGCAGGTGGTGGGGGGTGGGAGGTTGTTAGTGGGTGGTAACGGAGTACGGAATGATAGTAGAGAAATCAGTCGCGGTTCGAATACCGCACGTGTACGTATGACGAACGATTTTTGTCGTTTGTTTTGTTTGCTTGCTTGCTTGCTCTCGCTCGTTTTTTCCGTTTTTTTTTTTTTTTTTTTATCAATAAATATTTCCTTCTTGTCTCGTTTCCTTTTCTCCCTATTCTTTCTTCTTTCCTTTATTTTTTTTTTCTTTCTTTCTTTCTTTCTTTCTTTCTTTCTTTTTTTTTTTATCGTTTTCGTACTACGCACGTAATTATTTTTATCGATCGATACGTAATAATGAAAATGCGGGAGAGAGAAAGAGAGAAAAACAAACGTACAAAAAGAAGAGAAAGAATGGATCAAGGAAAAAAGAAAAAAAAATGAGAAAAGGAGACATGAGAGAGGACACAGAGGAGGGATCCATATCGTAATATGCGAACGAAAAGACTCCCGTCGTAATACTGATCTTTTCTGGAGCCTTCTTTTTCTATTTCTTCTTCTTCTTCTTCTTCTTCTTCTTCAGCTTCTTCTTCTTCTTCCTTTTCTTCTTCTTCCTTTTTCTTTTTGGTACGGCCAAGGGCGAAGGAGTGTCTCGACCTTCCTTTCGTGTCGCTGAGCTCTCGGCACGAGGGTTGAAGGCCTTCGAGAGGGGGAGGGAGAGGGAGAGGAAGAAGGGGAAGGGGAAGAAGCTTAACCCGAGATAAGAGAAGAACCTATGTAAACACGAGATAGGAAGATAGATAGATAGAGAGAGAGAGAGAGAGAGAGAGAGAGAGAGAGAGAGAAAGTAGTTGTCGAAAGAGAAAGGAGGCCGTAGCGGCCCAAACAGATAATAATCTTTTTAATCGAATCAATACTCTCGATCCTCGTGCGAGCTTCCTATTATGATTTATTTATTTTTTTGATCATGTGTTTTTTTTTTACTTTTTGGTTTTCTCTTTTCTTTTTTTTACTTGTTTCTTTCTTTTCGCTCTCTCTCTCTCTCTCTCTCTCTCTCTCTTTCTCTCTTTCTCTCTCTCTCGTTTCTAGATCTCGATCATTGCATCGATCCCCTTCATCATCATCATTATCATCATCATCATCATCATCATCCTCTTTCCTCCTCCATCCTCGATCAGCCCCCTCATTCTATCTTTTAATTTTTTCTTCCTCGATATAATTTATTTTTCTTTTTCTTTTTTTTTATTAGAAGAAGAAAATCTCGTTAGTAGGTATGAAACTTAAAGAACAGCTGAGACGACGAGTTAAGAGAGAACTATACGTGTTTGCACACATGTAGAAGTAGAGAGAGAGGGGGGGGGGGGGGGGGGGGGGGGGGGGGGGAGGGGGGGGGGGGGGGGGGGGGAGGGAGAGGGAGGGGGGGGGGGAGGGAGGGAGGGAGGGAGAGAGAGAGAGAGAGAGAGTAACTAGAAGAAGAAGAAGAAGAACAAGAACAAAAAAATGAAATAAAGAAGCGCGACAGGATGCTCCTCGAGTTCGAACAACGGGGCCAATCGAGCACAAACTGCACGCGGGTCTCGTTTCGCGTTAAACGAAAAAAAGACGCGTACTCTTTGCCACCTGCTCGAGGGTGAGCGTACGGCCTTCGCCGCCATATTATTATTTGCTTCTTTCTTTCGTTTATTGTTATTATTATTATTATTATTATTATTATTATTATTATTATTATTATTATTATTATTATTATTATAATAATTATTATTATTATTATTATTATTTTTATTATTATTCTTTTATTCTTCTTTATCTTTTTTCTTTATCTCTTCGTTTTATTCTTTTCCCTCCTCCTTTCCTCCATTTTCTCTTTCGCTCGTTCTTTCATTCGTTCATTCGTTTACTTCCTTTCACATCGAAAGCGTAAAAAATCGCGAGGGAAGCTCGAAAAATGCGCGGAGTTAGAAGACTCGGTTAGTAGTAGCCCGTAGAAAATTAAAAATCAACGACAGCAAAGAGCAGACAGCAAGCAGCTGTTACTTCTACCGCTGCCGCTACTGTTATTGCTGCTGCTGTTGCTGTTCCTGTTGCTCCTGCTCCTCCTTCTCCTCCTTCTCCTCCTTCTCCTCCTTCTCCTTCTCCTTCTCCTCCTCCTCCTCCTCCTCCTCCTCCTCCTCCTGCTCATGCTGCTGCTGTTGCTGCTGTTGCTGCTGTTGCTGCTGACTTTCTGACCGCTGCTGGCTGCTGGCTGTTGGATGTTGGATCATGGCTGTTACTTTTGGATCAAATCTCGCCGACAGAGGACTAAACTCTACTACTATATCGTTTTCTCGTCCTCATTCATTTATCTCAAACTTCGGCTTAATACGCTTCTTATTCGACTATGAAATGACACATTCGCGATCATGCTTTTTTTTTTTAAATTATACCGTATTATAATTTTGAGAATCGAAGGGTCAAAGGGTCTCTCGGTTATCTCTCAAAGATCGTTTATCACTCTTTCGATATAACGTATATATCGTATATATTATACATATCTTCTTTTTCTTTTTTTTGTTTTTTTTTTTTAGATTTATATGTATGTACATGTATATTTATATATATTGATTTTTCTTATATCGTAAATCTACGAAATCCATAGGAATTTTGTTTCTTTATGATACGTAGGCGGATTCAAGAATCAATTAGTCCTTTCTCGAGATTTATTTTAAAGTCGATCGTTTTTCTTTCTTTCTTTCTTTCTTTCTTTCTTCTTCTTCTTCTTCTTCTTTTTTTTTCTGGATTGTAAAACCCACAGCAAGTCAAGCTTGCAAGGATTACAGGCCTAATTATAAATCTAAGAAAAGATCTTGGAAAAGAGTCGATCGATCGATTATTTGAAATAATCCGCGAGATTGAAAACCCCTTGGCCCGTTGTTATTCTTCTTTTTTTTTTTTTAAAGACGAACCAAAGGTTGACGATATCATTAATTTCACATCGATATGCCGATCGATATACGGTATCGCCAAATCGATCGCTTTCAACAAATCAGTGATAGTAATAGGAATAGATAAGTCGAAAGCAACGATTCGACGTTAGATTTTATCCTTAAATTTTCTCAAAAAGAAAAAAAAAGTAAACAATTATTCGTCGAAAATTAATCGATCGATCGATCCTTTACCGTCCTTTATTAATTTAATCTTCGTTGTCAATCGTTTTATCAACGTTATAAATCGTTGTTGACGATACCTTGGTACAAAGAAAGAAACGAAAAAAAAAAAAAAGAAAATAAGAAAAATAATCAGAAGAAAAACCCGTTTCAATCTTCCTTTTCCCTTGATCCTTTTGATTTTCATTTATAAAAGCACTTGTAGCGCAGAAATGCGACAGAGAAGGGCCGGTGGCCGCATTGCGCGTACGCTCCCAAGACACACGATTCACACCTGTCAGCCGAGCACGAACGAGCATAAATGTTGACCGTTCGGAAGAATGGCGATATCATATTCGATATTACCTCTCTACTGCTTCACCTGGCGGTAATACATTTTTTTTTCCAGGGCCGTAGCAAGATCCCCGATAGTACATCTATAGTTGAATGAAAATATTCCTTTAACGATAATCAATATTATTTTTAATTGATTAAGGAAAAATAATGTTCGATTTCGAGATATTGAGGAAAAATAGAAGGATAGCGTTAATAATAATAACAATAATAATAATAATAATAATAATAATCATAATAATAATTATTATTATTATTGATATAATTATATATTTATTTGTTATATACAATGTTATAGAATTATATTATAACTGGTATAATAAACATTAATAATTAAAATATATATATATATATATATATATATATATATATATATATACACAGACTTAATAATTAAATGATCGTTTAAAAGTATGATATAATTATAACTATTATCTATCAAATGATTATCAACTACTATAACGAATGAATATTTAATATCACTTTGATTAGCTTAATCTACTTAAGGTAATTAATAGTACGAATGTGACAATTGGAGAGATCGCTTCGTCTCCCTCGCATCCAACCCCCAGAAAAAAAAAAAAATTGGTGGAGCCGAGAAAAAGAGAAAAAAAAGAAGAAAAGAAAAAGAAAAAGAAAAAGAAAAAGAAAAAGAAAATTTATTCAACGATGAACGATCGGACGATTAATTGAGGTATGAGCAAACAAAAAAAAAAAAAAGAAAATTAGAGAAAAAGGAAAAGAAAACAAAAACACAAACAGTGTTTTTCTCATTCGATGATTATTAAAACGATTATGAAAACGATTTGTTATCAATCGGTTATGTGTTTGATGACGTTAGTATTAGAATCACCGAGTTGAGGTTCTAAACTGGAATATTATCTAGGATCGATAGATAAGGAAGTATATACGATATACGATTACATATTCAACGAGTTTCAGACTTACTCTTTCCCGATGTCTCGAACTAGAGTGGGGGAGTTATAATCGATAGATAGTCCCCAGCGTATGTGGTACTACGATAGCGAAAGAAAAATATGTACTTACGTACATACATACATACATACATACATACATACATATACATAATACATACATATATATTATATATATATATAATATATATATATATATAATATATATATATATATATATATATATATATATATATATATAATATACACGGTGCCTTGCACGTTCCTAGCGACTGTGCTTGCCAGCTATCAACGAGCAACTTGTTAGTTTCATCGTTCTTTTCCGGCCTTGCCTGCCTTAACCCTCGAACGTAAAATGAAACTGGGTCATGACGGAACTCCTCCTCCTCTTCCTCCTCTTACTCCTCTTCTACCTTCTCTTCTTCCTCCTCCTCCTCCTCCTCCTCCGCCTCCTCCTCCTCCTCCTCCATCGTTCATAATATCGTAGTGTTTGACTGTAAGAAAAAGTACAATATTTTACAAACTTATATATACTAATAACTATGTAACTATATTTTACGATAAGATCTTAATCATTCGTTCCTCTTTATTTTCTTTTTCTCTTTCTTTTTTTCTTTTCGTTTCTTTCTATCTTGCTTTTGCTTTTTTTTTTCCTTTCCTTTCGTTTCGTTTCGTTTTGGTTTATTCCTTTTTCCTTTTTTTTTTGTCTTTTCTTTTCTTCTTCTATAACGCAATTCACACACACACACACACACACACACACACACACACACACACACACACGCGCGCGCGCGCGCTAAGAAATGATTTAGTTTTAATGTCATCGTTTTTTTTTGGATTTTCTTTTCTTTTTATTTTATTTCGCGCGCGATTTAGTTCATTCGTCTTCATACATATTTGCCAATTCGTTCGTACAATTTTTATATATGGAATGAGTGAAAGATTTTATACAATAATATTTGATATGGTCCCAATCATTTCTTTTCTTCTCTCTCTCTCTCTCTATCTATCTATCTATCTATCTATCTATCTCTATCTGTCTCTGTCCCTGTCCCTATACGTAATTTATAAATTATGAAATAATTTTCCGTTAATGTCATCATATTTTCTTTTCTCTCTTGCATGACTCGACGACGACGTCCTTAATAATACATCTACATATTTTATTCCCTATTTTCCTTTACCTTTTCCCCCCTTTCCTATCATTCTTCTTTCTTCATATAATAAAACGTCTATCGTCATATCGCTGCCTTAATTGCCAATGAATAAAATTAGAATAATGAAAAAAAAAAAGAAAAAGATTATAACGCACCGAAATTAAAATATGCGATCGCGGTGAGTTAGGTTGAAGGCAAACGAATAGTATCGCGTTTCTCCATCGAAACTAAATTTTTCGAATTAAACGCAAAACGTAAAGAAATTTAAAGAGACGCGTTTGACTTTTTTTTTTACGTATGTACGTCCACGTACGTACGTACGTACGTTCACACGTATATACATACATACAACATACATACATATGTGCAGTACATACTTACATACATACAACTCGTCGCAGCGTTACTTCGTACGAACGATTTCAATCTTCGTTAGAACGAATTTTCCCTTAATTATACATGCTCACGTACACATATACATAAATACGTACGTACGTATATACATACATTCATACGTACATACACACACACACACACACATATATAGGTGTTACTCGGTGAAAGATACATATTTGCTACATACGACGTGAGGTTAACACGACAGTCGTAAAACTCTCCTCCTCTTCTATCCTCTCTATTTCCTCTCTCTTTCTCTCTCTCTCTCTCTCTCTCTCTCTCTCTCTCTATCTCTATGGAAATAAGACTTCTATCGTGAAAAGCCCTGGTACAAGTTAATAGTAATATTAGATCCTTCGATAACTTTCTAACGCGTAATTTCCCTAAACGATTTTATATTTATCTAAACGTTTCGTAACATTTTCATTAGCTTTCGTTTTTTAATCGTTACCTCTCTTACAACATAAATATTTTCTATTCACAACGAATTTACCATTTAAATATATATAAATATATATGTGTATTAAATATGCGCGCGCGCGTATATATATATATATATATATATATATTTTATGCTTGTATTAAATTTTCTAAAACAGATCGAACAAACATACGCATAATTAGAGCTATCGGAGACTACAATAACGTCACTGTGGTTAACATACATTGCATCATTTGCTTGCAATTAGATAGGTTAATTAATTCATTAGAAATTATAATTAGTATATTTTTTTTTCTTTTTTTTTTCACGATGACGTAAGGAGATCGGTCTCGAATAGTCGTAATAATAATAACAATAATAACAACAACAACAACAACAACAACAACAACAACAACAACAACAACAACAACAACAACAACAACAACAACAACAACAACAACAACAACAACAACAACAACAACAACAACGACGACGACGACGACGACGACGACGACAACAACAATAATAATAATAATAGTAATAATAATAATAATAATAATAATAATAATAAAACGAATTAAAAATCAGTCAGAGGGGGACGGTATAATCATTTAGTGAGTCATTGTGCGCATGGATATAACGGATGTAAGTATTATATGCAAGTTTGTGTGTGTACGTGCGCACGCGTGTATCTGTATCTCTCTGTGTGTGTGTGTGTGTGTGTGTGTGTGTTTGTGGTGTTGGCGAGAACCTAACGGAGTCCCGTGACTCGTTTCTCTGCTATCCGCCATGGGCATCAGTTCTACCTTCTTTCCAGTCGTGTTCAACAAACTAGTATAGGAGTTCCTCGGCTTTTCTTTATCGAGAATAAACGAAAGAGACTTGGGACTTTCAAAAGGTACTCCTGTCTCTCTCTCTTTCTCTCTTTCTCTCTCTCTCTCTCTCTCTGTCTTTCTCTCTCTCTGTTCTCTCTTACTCTAACAAATGTACAAAAAGGGGAATCTAAGTACTGACTTACGTGACATATGCATCTGTTTTTATATGGGGTGGGTAGAAAATAGGCGAGCTCAAGAAACACAAAATCAACTTTCAATATTACTCGAAGACTTCTCTAGGAATGGATCTCCCCTTTTTCTCTTTCACTTGCTCTTTCGTATTTTTTTTTTTTTTTTCCTTTCTTCCTTAGTTCACACAGCAAAGCAACATTATCCTTCGATAACTATTCTTCTAAAGGGAAAGAAGAAGAAAGAAAGGAAAAAATAAAAAAAAAAAAAAAAACAAGAACGAAAGAGAAAACGGAGAGTGGATCAATTCTAAAAGGGTCGCGAGAAGGTGCGTAATCGATTTTTTAAAAATTATCACCGGCAGAAACTTTTGATTCACCCTGTACATACGCGTATACGTACGTACGTGTTTACATCTAACCGTATAACTATATCTACGTATGTACGTATATATATATATATATATATATATATATATATATATATATATAATATGTATATATATATATGTATATATATCTATGTATCTCTGCACTTTCACGATGCAAGCTTTGCGAATGCATATTACATATGCATGTAGTACCTAGGTCGCAGGGTGTAGTATACCTGCAGAATCTACTTTAACCTGCCTAGCCTGCTGCTGCTGCTCGCTAGCTTTAAGACTCGCAAGGTGGAAAGGTGAATGCGCGTTAAAAGCATACTACTTGTTGGTTATGGCAAAGAAGAGGAGTCGCACGCACCATTGAACTCTACAACTGTTTCATTCTTTCGAACGTTTACATTCCTTACTTCCTTCCTTGCTTCTTCTTCTTATTTTTCTTCTTTTCTCATTCTTTTCTTATTTTATTTATTCAAATATGTATATATTTATATATATATATATATTTTTTTTATTTGTTTTATTTATCATTTAATACTTTTATATATATATATTCGTTACTATTATAAATTTACTTTGAAATTAATTTCTTTTGTCCGCTCTTATTTTCCTTTCGTATTTTTTATTTTTTCTATCTTTTAATCGAAAAGTCGACTGTCATAGAAATATATACATAAGTTTTTCGTTCGATAAATTCGTAAATATTGTATAGACAATATGTAAAGATACAATATTATAAATATACGATATATAAAAATATAATATATATATATATATATATATATATATATATATATATATATATATATACATATATCTTCGTGTGTCCTCTAAGTTTCTTCCGCGCCACGCTATGAATGACTATGAAAAAAGAGGAAGAAACTTATAGGACACCCTAATATATATATATATATTATTTATAAGTTTTCATTCGGTAATTCCGAAAATATTATATCGACGATATATAAAAATACAATATATATAGAAAAAAAAAGAATGAAAGTTGTAGCGTTAAATAATATCATATCGTATCTTCTATAGTTATTTAAAAATAAAACCTCTCGATGTATATATATATATATTTATATAGCTACGAAAAGATACGAAGTGTCCGAGAAAATATTCTACGCGACCTTTCTTTTTGTTTTCCCGTTATGACGACGAATAAACGAGTCCGTTCGGTTATTTTATGAAAAAAAAAAAAAAAAAAAAAAGAAATAAGGAAGCAAACGAAAACTCGTTAACCTTTTTCTACGGGCATTTATAGTTCTTCTTTTCATTTTTTTCTTTTTTTTTTTTTTTCGTAAAAAATCTTTCCTTGAAGGAAAACTTACTCTCTTTCGTAAAAAATACGCGATCATAACAAATACACAAGTAACGATACGACGCACGATAACGAGATTACATGCGTGATTTATTTCATGAAATAATTAAACGGTCCGAATCATGGGATGTCATTGAACGAACTTTTACGTGGAAATATAATATGTTAAACGCAGTTTATATAACATCATTCGGATTATCGAATGTATATATATATATATATATATATTTCTAATCGTTAGCAATATGCAGATATATTGAATCTTCATATTTATCGTATTCATACATATATATATATATATATATATATATATTTTACAAAATAATTTTTTACAAAATAATTTTTTACAAAATAATTTCTCCTTTTTGTTTTTTTTTTTTTTTTTTATTTTCCTCTATAAAATTACCGATACAAAAATACATTAGCTTAATTTCGTTGGCCATTTGATGGGCAATTAGAAAAACGATTATTCACGTGTACTTTCGTAAAAGATATAAGAAGATTTTGATCTTAATTAGTTCCGATCCGAGAAGCGAAGAGAAAAGTAGGAAAAAAGGAGAAAAGATAGGAAAGAGAAAAGAGAAGAGAGGGGAAATGAAAAGAGAAGAGAAGAGAAGAGAAGAGAAGAGAAGAGAAGAGAAGAGAAGAGAAGAGTGGGTAAAGCCGAAAACGAATTTATATATCAACAGAATTTATTTCGTTTAACCATGAATAACATTGGGTCATCTGATACGTATTGAAAAGATAGGCATTGACCCAATTGCCAAATCAGGGTTTGCATTTCGGCAAGTATTCGAGGTTTTCAATGGACCTTTAAAAGTTCGTTCACTTTGACCTTACGTTACCTATTTGCGTTTTGAAATCTGCGAAATAAAGAAAGAAAGAAAGAGAGAGAGAGCGAGAGAGAGAGAGAGAGAGAGAGAGAGTGTGGGTAGTCGTATATATATAGTAGACATACATAAATACATATTATACTATATATTTACACATTAACGTTAATATACTCGGGTATACAAGTATGTAAGTACGTGCAAAAGCTGTATCGTTCCGTTCTACTCCCCCTCTCTCTCTTTTTTTCCGTACGTAAGCGCGTGCGTGCGTGCGTGTGTGTGTATGTGTGTGTGTTTGTATTCGATCGACTCGATTGTGACACACGTTGCGTCAGTTTAACTCTTTGGCCTTGGCGTTCGTTTCAAGTGGAGGAATTAGAAGACATTATTTCGTTTAAGTGATACCTTTAATATCGGGAGGAAAGAATTGATTTTCTCTTCCTAAAACGATCGATCAATCACGCTTTGTTTATTTGTGTATGTATCGATATATAAGAAATCGTAAAAAATCAATATTATCAATTACGATCGAAACGAATAATATCGTGATAACAATTACTATTGCCAGATTAAAAACGAAAGGAAAGGAAAAGAAAAGAAAAGAAAAGAAAAAGAAAAAGAAAAAAAAAAATAATAATAAAGAAAATTATAATCGGGATTTATTCAATGAAGATTAATTGGTGGATATTTCTCTCTCTCTCTCTCTCTCTCTCTCTCTCTCTCTTCTTTTATCCTTTTAATTGCTTTCTAACTAAACGACAAATTATTCAACTGGTATTTAATTTATAATCAACAAATAACCAATGTAATCATGATACAATCAATAAACACTATACACGGTAATATTTATATATTGATATATTCAGTGGTTTACCTTTATGTAGGAGAACAATATTTTAATATATATATATATATATATATATATATGCGTGCGCACACATACATATATATCTATATGCATATGGTAACATTTTCGGTGAC
>OU426860.1:4159552-4167052 GCA_911387685.1 Dolichovespula media
TTCTTCTTATTTCTTCTATTCTTTTTTTTCGTCCTTTCCGTTTATTTCCTTCTTTTTTTAATTTTTTTTTTTTTTTATTCTTTTGTTCATCCTCTTCTATCTTTTTATTTTCTTTTTTTTTTATTTTTCATGAATAACGAAAATGTGATTATTCTTCTCTTTCTCTCTCTCTCTCTCTCTCTCTCTCTCTCATCCTTTTCATTTATTATTACGATGGCTTATTCGTATAATATTCATGGAATTCCAATGATAACGATCGATAATTTACATATCGTTTGTAGATTATATATGTATATATGAGAGAGAAAGAGAGAGAGAGAGAGAGAGAGAGAGAGAGAGAGAGAGAGAGAAAGAAAGAGAGAGAATTGTGACGTTGGTAAATACACATACATACATACATACATACATACATACATTTGGAATATTAGTTGACCTTTCGATGGAAAAGATTGTAAAAGTCAGATAATCTCAGATAAATGTGAAATTTTAATACTTTCGCGTATAATTGTACACAAAGGCTCTTTACGATATTATCTATATAATTTTCTTTCAACAATTTTATGCGCCTACATACACGCGTTTAACATGTACGTACATAATATATTTATTAAATCAAGCCAAACGAAATACTATTCGTTCTAATTGGACGAAATCGATGAAATAATTTCGTGAGAAACGCAAAAAAATTTCAATTGCATCGTAAGGGATAGAACAACAAGTCGTCGGTCATTTCGTATCCAAATATAAACAACGTCATTGTATATTTCCTCCTTCGTCATATTACTTGTTGAACAACCCACGCACGACGATATCGCGGGCAGATGTGACGTTTTCGTAACGATATACGTAATAAATAGGAAAAGGAAAATCCTTATCGATTTAAATGAAGTCGGAGAGAAAATACATTAAACAAAAAAAAAAAATAAATAAATAAATAAATAAATAAATAATAATCATTTAAAATAAAGTAAAATCAATAAATGAATAAAGGGACGAAAGAAGAAAAACATTTATGATACTCGTCGAGATATATTGCAAGAAAGAAATCCTTATCGATTAAAATGGAGTTAGAGAAAATTGATTAAAAAAAAAATGAAAATAAAATGAAGTAAAATAAAGTAATTAAATGAATGAAGGGAAGAAAGAAGAAAAAAATTTATAATACTCGTCGAGCTATATTGAACCGTTAATAATGATACATATTAATTGTGAGAGGTTAACGTGTTCTATCGAAAAAGAAAGAAAATAAATAAATAAAAAAAATAAACAAAAAAGATATATTTCCCTAGAGAATATTAATTCATCGACAAGTATTGGACTTTTAAAGATGAAAAAGAAAAAAAAAGTACAAAATATTTATAAAAAAAAAAAAAAAAGAAAAAAAGAAAGAAACGCGCGGAATAACCAGAAAATTATTTCATAAAAATCGACAGACACATACGACGATAACACGATTGCTAGATACGAGAGGATATACTTGATCTCGAAGAAAATAGAAAAAAAGAACGAGAAGTATATGGACAAGAGAGATTAATTTGAAAATTAATTAATTAATTAATTAATTAAATAATTAATTAATCTTTATTTTAAATTGAAATTAATCGTAAAATGTATTATCGTTCAAATTATTTGTCATTAAAATTATATTTCATTAGATAAAAAAAAAAAAAAATAAAGAAAGAAAGAAAGAAAGAAAGAAAGAAAGAAAGAAAGAAAGAAAGAAAGAAATAAGTAAATAAATAAAAAGAAATGAGAGAGAGAGAGAGAGAGAGAGATTTATAAAGAAGATACGACACCGCACGACATGTTGCGGTAAAGAAAGATGAGTATGAGGATGCGAATGAGGATGACGATAAGAATGAGGATGAGAATGAGGATGAGGATGAGGATGAGGATGAGGATGAGGATGAGGATGAGGATGAGGACGAGGACGAGGATGAGGACGAGGATCGGTCGAGAGGTGAAAGAGGATAGGAGAGGACACGCGACGTGCTTACAATGTTGTGGCGTTATATGCGCGTAGACGGTGCCGCGAAGCGGACAGAACCGGCAGTTGCAAATCAATAACCCGTGTTATAAGGCATTTGGGCATGGCGATATCGATTATGTACCGGTTGTGTACTGGCACACGGAGAAGGATACCACTACTACGTCCGAAGACGCGATGAAAGATCGTGTACCGCAACGTGACTCGATGAAATCCGGATTACACGGATCCTATCGAATGCATCTCTATGTACGTACGTACGTATATGTGTGGTATATATATATATATATATTTACACACGTAACGCTTTGATACAAGTATACGAATTGTATATATATTTATAAGTGTGTGTGTGTGACATATGTATACACGTTAAGTTTCACACTTATGAACGACAGAAGGAGAACGGATTTCGGACTTATCTTCATATAAAAATTTTTTCTTTTATATATATATATATATTATATATATATATTTATATATATATTATATATATATATATATATTATATATATATATGTATGTATGCATGTATATACACACATACAAAATATATGAATTTATTTTCAGATTTGTTCAATTCGTAAATCTTCTCAATTTAAATTTTTCGAGACACGATAGTAGACTGTATGTATGAATACAAATGAACCGAAATATCGAGAGAGAGAGAGAGAGAGAGAGAGAGAGAGAGAGAGAGAGAAAATAGATATATATGTAAGTAACAGAAAGATTTGTAAAAAAGTTTAACGAGTAAGATGATCTTCCTATTTTCGATTGAATTTCCAGATTGAAAAGGAGAATCTTTTTATTTCGTCGAGAGCGAAATTGAAAAACTGATAGGAAGATCGAAGAGGGGAAAAGGGGACAGAGAGAGATAGAGTAGAAACATTTTGTAATGAAGTGTGTATATATATATATATATATATATATATATATATATGTGTGTGTTATCGTGAAATATATTAAGTATTTAAATATCTTTTACAAAGAAAAAAAGAAAAAATGTATAATACTCGTCAAGCATATTTATTCGTTAATAGTGATCCATATTAATTGTAAGAGATTAGTATGGTTTATTAAAAAACGATAAAAAAGAATGAAATAAATAAAAAAAAAAGAAATATTTCCCTTGAGAATATTAATTCATCGATAAGTATTGTACTTTTAAAGATGATAAAAAACATACAAAATATAAAAAAACAAGGAACACAAGGAACAACCAGAAAATTATTTCATAAAAATTAATATATATATATATTATATACTGTATTTAGATATACTATATGTTCATAAAGTATATTAATTATATCATACTTATTTAAACTACTTTTTAATCTCTCGAAGGATTCGAAGGGACGAAAGTAAAAAGGAAAAAAGAAAGAAAGAAAACAGAATCGAACGAGTCACTTTTATAGAAACAAAAAGAAAAGAGAGGAAAAAATACCCTCAACTTTTTATTCCGATCGACAACTTTTTCGAGAAAAAAAAAGAAGGATGAAAAAAAGAGAAAAGAAATATCATGAAAGGAACTTTCTAATCTTCGAATCAACGATGAAGAGTAAACGAGTATTAGTTGTAGAGTGGGAAAAGGGCGAGCCGGGTGAGAAAAGGGCGAGTAGGGTGAGAAGGACGTAGGGGTGAAGGGTGAGAAGGGCTAAGATTCGAGAAATGGTAGGATGAGACGGGGTCGACATTGAAAGGATTAATGAAAAACGAGGACCGTCGAAGTTAGGTCAATGGCGGGAGAGCCCTAAAACTCTAGGGCCCAAGGTCCTTATGACGTAAAATCGAATAACGTCTCTCGTTTACAACTATACACTTCCAGACATAGTTATTTTCTCGAAATAGCTCGCTCGATAACTCGTTATAAACTCTACCTATTTTCTACCTTCCGTTTACAACGTAAGTTCTTTTCACGGCTGTGTATATATATATATATATATATATATATATATATTAAAAAAAAAAATACATATACGTGTACGTGCGTGTACACTTCCGTCTTTTATTTTTATTTTTTTAACTTTATAATTGCAATGTTTCAAATCAATACGTTTCACGCGTCTTTCGAATAAAATGTTGATCAGGTTGACGTTAAGGAAATGTTTAACGATTAATTAATCGAACAGAATGTTTTTTTTTCTTTCTTTTTTCTCCCACCTTCTCCCCTTTCAAATTCTTACATCTCGTAATGATCAATATTTCAAATATCATTTCATTTATCAAAAATTTGAGACAGATACTCTTTCGATCGATTGAGAAAGATTGAAATTGATTTTTAACGGGTTTAAATAATTGAAATTTAATTTTGATCGTTCATAACACGTTGGGTGATTTAAAATAATATATATATATATATATATATATATATATATATATATATATATATATTCGTAAAAAATTCATTAGATTTGATATAATTATTTTCTAAATAAATTTTGTTTGATCTTTTCTTATATATACATATAAATTTTTATTCACATCTTTTATTTTGCAAATCAAGTTACTTTTGTCTTGTCCTGGAGAATATTAAAAAACAAAAAAAAAAAAAGAAAGAAGAAGAAAAAAAGAGATACGAGAGAAGGGAAATGTTTGTTATATGAAGGAGATACCATTAGCTTTACGTGCTTGTTAGTTACAAGAATCGATAGGCCATAGTAGGTATAAAAGGGGTAGTTAGATAGATAGCTAGGTAAGAACCTTAACGCGTACACCATCATCCCGAAATTACGCTCGCGTCGGACCTTTTAAGGTATCAAAGCGAATCTCTAATCGTATTTGCGTTAGGACGTACCTAGGTAAAATACTCGTTGGTCTAGCCGTAACCCTAGGCTAGTCCGATAGACGGTGCGTGAGCTTTACCACGCACTATGTAATAATATTATTTCCACCCTCCCCTTCCCTCAACCCCCCGCCCGCCCGCCCACCCACCCACGTTTGCGTCTTAACCGTCGAGGAACGAAAAATTTTCATTCCTTTCTTTTCTTCTCTCTCTCTCTCTCTCTCTCTCTCTCTCTCTCTCTCTCTCTCTCTCTCTCTGTCTCACTTCTTTTTCTTTGCCTTTCTTTCTTTCGTATTCGCGGACGCGTCGGAAATAATTACGAACGATCACTTCCATGAATATTCTCTCCTGATTATTATGCTTTAGCGATTGTTGTTCGGTAAAAAAAAAAAAAAAGAAAAAAAAAGAAGAAGAAGAAAGAAAATATTCTGTAGATATCTTTCATGGTTAAATGATTGCATCGGTAAAATCGTTCTGATGGTTACGGATGCAACGAGGGAAACGAAAAAAAAAAAAAAAAAAAAAAAAATCCCAGCGAACGTACATTTCTATTATCGAATGATGATAATAAATATAACATGACAATGAGGATCGGAGTTAAAATGAAGGAAAAAGAACGAAAAAAAAGAAAAAAAAAAAAATTGAAAATGGAAGAAAGAAGAGAGAAAACTGTGAAAGATTTCAATTTCCATAATCAAATAATAAAGAATATAACGAGTATTATGAGGGAACAATAAAAAGAGAGATATTTATGTTCGAATTGTCGCAAATAAAATGTGCGATTAAAGGCGTAACGAAACCGTTTCGATGGCCGCGCATAAAAATGCAAGAAAAACAAAAAAACAAGGTTAAGCAAAAAACCTAGGACAAATAATTCGTAGATATAATGAATATAACACGTATCAAAATCAAACGAACGAACGAACGAATATATATATATATATATATATATAAACATTCATATATATCGAAATTGTAACAAATCCAGTGTCTAAATAATTTATCGACGTAACGATATCTCGTTTTCTGATGGTAGGGCGTAAAAATGAAAAGAAAAAATAGAAAGAGAAAACAAAGGAGAAAGAATTCGTAAGTATAAATTTACATAATTAAATAATAATAAAATATAACACGTATATATATTTATATATACATTTATATATATATTTATATATACATTTATATATATATATATATATATATATATATATATATATATCCAAATTGTCATAAAATACAGTATCTAAATAATTTACCAATGTAACGAAACCTCGTTTCCTGATGGTAGGGGCATAAAAATGAAAGAAGAAGAAGAAGAAGAAGAAGCAAAAAGAAAAGGAGAAAAAAGAAAGGGGGGAAAAGACGAACGAAGTTAATTAGTAAAGTAACGAAAAGATTTGTGAATGAATGAGAAGAGATTAAAGTGGTTGCGTCTGGTGAGGGGTGGGGGGATGGGCGAGAAGAGGGAAGGGGATAGAAGCGGGGTCGTCGTAGTCGAGGTCGGAGCCGTGGTCGGGGGGTGGAAGGGTCTACAAACGGAAGGGTTAATTGTGAACGGATTAGTCCTGCTTCCGAAAGTTCGAGAATAACGAGCTATGCGATCCGGTCGCCGGAAAACATGCTCTCTCTCTCTCTCTCTCTCTCTCTCTCTCTCTCTCTCTCTCTCTCTCTCTCTCTCTCCTCTGTATATCCCGCTGCGATAATAATCCGTTAGTACCGTCGTTAGCGTGGGGCACTCGATGATTGCGCTTACAAATTTTATTCGAAAAGAAGAAAACAAAAACAAAAACAAAAAAAAAAGAACAAAGAAAAAAGGAAGAAGGAAGAAGGAAAAAGAAAAAGAACAAAATTCTGAGTGGGTACAAGAGACAAAGACGAGACGACAAAAAACGATAAGGGAAGAGGATGATAGGTGGTGGTGAGAGGAGAGAAGAATGGAGGGAGGGAGGGAGGGGCCTTGAGAAAATTCCAACGATATCTCCTTGGCGCATTCATTGATCTTCAATAACCGAAAATCCGATAATATTGTCTTCATTTATATATATATATATATATATATACGTGCGTGCGTGCGTGTGTGTGTGTATGTGTATATATATATACACAGGGTAAACTGTCCATAGATGTCCGAGCAAATATCTCGAGAATGGTTGAAGTTACAAGAAAGTTTAATAAGTGAAGAAATTTTGTTTCGTTTCTGAGTCAGCTACGAAGTTCAACGAAAGAAACGGGGGAAAAAAAAAAAAAGGAAAAAGAAGAGACAAAATCTCCTTTTTTTTCTTTTTTACTTTTCTTACCAACCCCTGACCTTTTCTTCGAGTCATAAAGGTCATATCAATGGTTCTTCCCTTTTCTTTTTATTTATTCATTTCTTTTCTTTTTTCATATTTAAATAGTACATTGTCCTCGTAAGAGCATCGTATTTATTATATATTACTTATTGCATTATATATTATAGAGTTATAACGTTATATGTTAGTATTATTATTATTATTATTATTATTATTATTATTATTATTATTATTATTATTATTTGCATGTAAATATACGATATATGGTGGAGTTATATCTTCAATTATATTTTTCACAAGCAATCGAAAATCATATCTGATTTATAAAAATTTCGTTCTTACGTGTGCAAGTAGGAAGATAAACGGCATTCTTAAGTACTAAAGCGTGTTGTTCGTTTATCGTACCGCAATTCGAAAAAAATAATAAAAATAAAAACATC
>OU426860.1:4172052-4192052 GCA_911387685.1 Dolichovespula media
ACATACATATATATATATGCGATTAATTGTAAAAAGGAAATAGTTCCTTTAACCTCAAAATTATCAAATTACTAACATTACTACGTCGTAAAAAAATATCTTTCATAACCTCGATAAAAATATCGTCGATCTTCAACAACGACGAACGAACGATTATCTCTTACAAAAAAAAAAAAAAGAAGAAAAAGAAAGAAATGTTGAAATCGTATCGAGAAAGACGCGAAAAAGAGATAAAGAACGTACGTAGTAAGAGACTTTGCGATCGAAAAGTGAAATTCGATGGATTCGCCGATAGAAAAAGAACGGTAGCTTCGTATATATTATAATATCATATACATACATACAATATATATATATATAATATCGTATATATTATATATATATTATATATATCACGCAAATATATATATATACACATACATATGTACAATACGACGCAGAGTGCTCTCTTCGTGGCTGCCTAGGTCCTAAGAACAGCAGTCGAAAGGAGTCAAGGTCGTTGCCTCGGTCGTTTTCGCGTCGTCGTCGTCGTCGTCGTGCGTTTGACCTCTTCGGAGCGCGTCGTAAGCCGTCGTAAGCCGTCGTAAAACTTCGGCGGTGTTCGTTCGTTCGTTCGTTCGTTCGTTCGTTCGTTCGTTCGTTCGTTCGTTCGTTCGTTCGTTCGTTCGTTCGTTCGTTCGTTCGTTCGTCCGTCCGTTCGTTCGTCCGTTCGTTCGTTCGTCCGTCCGTCCGTTCGTTCGTACGTTCGTACGTTCGTACGTTTGTCGTTCGTTCGTTCGTTCGTTCGTTCGCAAATGCCCCGCCTCTTTCTTCGCAGAGCAACCTTTCTCTCTCATTCTCTCTCTCACTCTCAAGCACATCGGTCGGTGCGTCGTTCGAACGATGATAACTATCCCATATCTTCATCTCTCTCTTCTCTTCTCTTCTCTTCTCCTCTCTTCTCACCTCTCTCTCTCTCTCTCTCTCTCTCTCTCTCTTAAATCCTCTTATTCCCTTTCAAATAATTTTTCTTTTCGTTTTATCCCTATTTTTTATTTTTCTTTTCCTCCAGACTTTTCTCAACTACCTCTCACTTATTTCATACATATACATTATCTACAAAGTTTACGTAATTCGACATACGCATATCGCATATATTTTGGGATTTCGCAAATTATGTAACACGGGAAAGAAATGTAAAAGAAATTTTCATATATATATATATATATATATATGTATGTATGTATGTATGTATGTATGTATATATCATTGAACGTATCGAAGAAGATACTATATATAATAGGTTCGTCGTAGATAGGTTATATTAGTTAATATGATCGAAAATATAAAATATTACGAAGTTAGAGAAACGTTTGGTGGAACGATGCGAAAGAAACAGGGACGCCTTTTTTTGGTGACTCACAAAACAGAGTTAACCGAGGAACGGGCATTCGTCGCGTCAGCTGTGCGCTGGTATGTCGGTGCGCCAGCAGCGCTCGGAAACCGCGACAAGCGTGAAATCTCCTCTCCCCACTCCATCTTTCTCACACTCTCTTACACTCTACTCTCTCTCTCTCTCTCTCTCTCTCTCTCAAACTCTCTTTTTCTCTTTCTCTATCGCTCGTTCTTATTCGCTCCCTCTAGCTTTATGCTTGCCCCTGTAGCTATCTATCTACGTACGTATGTATGTATGATATATGTATATATGTATGTATGGTATGTTATATATATATATATATATATATATGTATGTATGTATGTATGTATGATGTTATACGTCCTGCCTCTGCCAAAGCGATCCGAGCGTACTTACCGTTAGTTACGCCAATGTAACAGATTAGTACCATCGTAATTGCATCGACCGTTCTCCTAGCACTACCATATCACCACACCACTACCACTACCACCACTACCACCACTATACCACCCCACCACTACCACCACTATCACGAACATCACCATCACCCCACCACCATCAATGCCGGGCTTTCTCTAATCTCTCAGGCCAAACTCACGATATTCCGAAATCGTGTAAATTCAATGTAATAGCGTCGATATGTTTCTAGCTTTCGATTTATTTTTTCGATAAGGACAAACGATATGACGATAATTGTACAATGATAATGAACACTTCGTCTCAAATTGTTATATATGATATATATTGCGTACGTACACATCTATACTTATATATATATATATATATATATATATATATATATATATATATATATATATATATATGTATATGTATATATTTGATAATATTGTACATATTTATATGTACCATATATGATATGTGTATATATATATATATATATATGCATATATCTCCCCGCCCTCTTTTCCTTTTTTCTTTTTTCTTTTTTGATCCTCCGCCAAAGAATCCAGTAATAGAATATATATATATATATATATATATATATATATATATATATATATATATATATATAAACAAGAAAGAAAAAATAAAAATCAGGGTCGCCAGGTGGGTAGATGATACGTTCCTAATCGAAATGAAATAATTACTAATAGATTATTAAGAGGTCATCCATCTCCGTTCAATAATCTCTCCCATTGATTTTCCTCTGTACGTAGTTACTTTTTTATCCTTCTTCTTCTTCTTCTTCTTCTATTTTTTTTAATGTTCTTTTTATTTCTTTTTTCCTTTCATTTTTTCTTTTTTTCTTTAAACGAGTATATTGCTTTCGCACATCTACATAATATCTATCCGTGTACGTATGTATTTATGTATGCACATATATATATATATATATATATATATATATATATATATATATATATATATATAAACACACACACACATACAAGTATACTCTTTAAAAAGAATTCCATAAATACGATTTAACGACTACGACGAGCGCGTATCCTACTCATTAACCTTTAAGTAACAGTTTAATGGCACTTGGCCGGCCCATCCGTTCCCCGCGATCCATTTACGGAGCAAGGTCGTCCGTCTACCCCAGAAGACTCAAGAGAGAGAGGGGGGGAGGAGAAAGAGAGAGAAAGAGAGAGAAAGAGATGGGAGAAAGGAGAGGGAAAAATTGAAATCTTATCGAGTTTTATATTCTACGGAGTGTCTATAAAAAAGGATTCCTTTGTTGCTTTCTTTTTGTTACTTTAAAAGGAAAAAAAAAAAGAAAAAAATAAGAACAACACCACCACCCTCGTCGCGAAAGTCTACTTTATCTTTTCTTTTCTTATTTTTTTGTCATTCGTTTCGAAACGATTAAAAATAAGAGAATTGTTTTGAGAAAAAAAAAAACAAGTAACGGCCAATGACGCACCGTCTTCGATCGTTCGATCGATCTCCCCCCCCCTCCACCCTATGCCTCCTCGATACCTATAGTAAACGATAATTTTATTTTTATTAATGACTATAACATTTACATTGATATGATCTTTATAACTTTCATGTAGAGTAGTTTTATATTTCTTTGTCTTTTTCTTGTTTTTTTTGTTTTGTTTTACATCTTATTTACTCTTCGTTCTCATTCTTTTTTTCTTTTATATATATAGAGAAAGAGAGAGAGAGAGAGAGAGAGAGAGAGAGAGAGAGAGAGAGAGAGAGAGAGAGAGAGAGAGAGAGAGAGAGAGAGAGTGAGATATATAGGTTTATGGTGTTACATTTTATTATTATCAAATATAAATGACAGGATGCGTTAATTTCATCTGGTATATTAATTCGTAACGTGATGGGTCAGTCGAGATGTGGAGGTAAAACCAATAGAATAAATGGTCCGATCCGATAAGTACTCTTATTGACCATTTATGAGACAATACACAGAACTGGCCATAGTGTGCCATTCGAGCGATTGATTCGTTCGTTTAACGCGTCCTGTCGTAATCAAACAGAGCTGTAACGACACGACGTGCCGAAAACATCATTCACGATACACACCCATCCCTCTTTATACACTTATTTATATATATATATACTTCTCTATCCCCATTTATATACACTGATAAATAAATAACTAACTTACGCTTAATGTTCCGACGTACGACGCATTTACGCGAGGTTAGATTTTTCTTTCTTTTTTTTTTTATTCGATCCGAGTGAGAGACCAAATATCTAATTTCTAATATCGACCGTTAGATTTAATTCGTTATTTTCAATAACATTTCGTCGCTCTTTGGATCGAAGTAAATTACATTCTGTAAATAACGAAAACAAATTAAGAATATTAAGGTTAAATCAAATATGACGAAGCACATACATAAACACGCAAACACATATACCACGCATTATATATATATATATGTATCTTTTTTCGATTGAAACAAATTACGAAATAAAAAAAAAATAATGTCGCGTATTAAGAGCTCTTTCTAGAAGAAGATCCGCCATTTTAACTAGAATGTTATTTATCTTTCTTTCTCTTTCCTCTCTCTCTCTCTCACTCTCTCTTTCTATCATTTCGTACATCCTGAAAACAGATCAGAATATTAAGGTTAAATCAAATGTAGTGGAACATAGTCCCCCTTCGCCTACACACACAGAGACACGTTATCATATTACATATATTAATATATCCTTCATCAATATAAAGAAATTCCAAAATAAAAAGAATGTCGCGAATTAAGTCTTATTTATAAATGAGATCTCTATCGTTTTAGACTAGAACGTTGTCTCTCTCTCTCTCTATTTATCTATCTCTTTATCCAACAACAATACATATCATACATATTGTGTATATATATATATATATATCATGAATGTAACGCTTTCTCTCAAGGAAACGTCGACGTTGTTTCGTCGTCGTTTCGTCGTTACGTCACGCCTATATATATATATATATATATATATATATATATATATATATATATATATACATAAATACATACATCATACATACATACATATATATACGTACGTATCTCGACCCGATTTTCTTGCTTTTTGTGTGCCCTTTAAATTTTCGCGATATATTACGCGTAATATAAAGAAGACGATAATAATATTCATCGTAGAGACTATGAGGGATATTACATGTACACACACACATGCATCATATACACGCACGTTCCATTTACGTGCATAGAGATACATAAATAGATAAATACGTATGTACGTGCGTGTATCTCCGTTTCAATGTTCTTCCGGCTGTTGTCGATCCACCTTATACCCCTCCCCTCTCCCACTCTTTCTCTCTCTTTCTCTCTCTAAAGAAGTCTCAACGATTTCGCTTTTAATTCGATGGGAAAGTAGGTTTGTGGGTCACAGAGCGCGAACGATACGTTCGCGATACGTCGTAGGACGGGGAGAGATATGTGTCGGTACCCGGCACGCGTTCGGTTCGATTCGACTTGGTTCGGCTCTACTCGGATTTGTTCGATGATGCTCGCGGCCAGACTCGACTATATTCGTTAAACGGAAAACAACGACTTTCTTCGGAAAAGCAATGCCGTAACGACACGACGATCACCGGTATCCTTCGCTTACGCAGAGAAAGACGATATAACATCGTTCGCTTGGTTTTATAACATTTCTTCGTTAATTTATTAATAGGATTAATTCATTTTCATGTCCGTTCTCTCCTCGTTTATCCGTCGATGGGAAAACTTGTTAATGTGCGATTATTCTCTTATTTTTTCTCTTTTTTTCTTTCTTTTTTGTTTTATATCTACATTATTCATCTAGCATACGTATACGTAAATAATAATATCGTCACGAAGGCACAATTATGGCGTTATTTTTATCTTGTTTCAATGTATCGAGCGATTATAATTAATTATCGATGTTATTGATAAAGTTAAGAGTTAAAGTTAAGAGTTGTGTATATCTATTTAGGTTATTTGTTTGCTAGACGATAGACGTTTTGTCCTTTTTTTTTTCAATTGATTCGATCTCAATGTATCTCGATCGATTTATCTTTAGAAAAATTATTAAACATAAATTTAACGTAATTAAATTTAACATAAATTAGATAATGAATTAATTACGAGAACATACTACAATCGGTTAAAATTTTCTTCGGGCTTATTTATGAACGTTGCGATTCATAAATAATCTAACCTAAATGTCTGGAGGTTATAGGAATAATAAATGTTTGTAGGAGAACGGAATCGTAGAAACTTTATAAACAGCGAGTTATAATATTATTATTTACGTACGTATCGTAAGGTATCGTTACGATCGAAATCAATTGTAGATTATATCGATCATTTGGATATCGTAACTCATACAAGCATTATATTTATTAATATCGCGTTCCTCGCGAGAAATTGTGAATCACACGCACGTGAATTATGAAAATATATATATATATATATATATATATATATATATATATATATAAAAGAAAAATAAGAAAGAATATATTTAAAAATAGGAGATTTAAAACAATTAGAAGATCATTAAACGCGAGTAATAATTAACGACGAGTTGACTGTTTCCGTTAACGCGAGTGTGTGAAAAAAAAAAGAAGACGAAAAGAAGAAGAAGAAGAAGAAGAAGAAGAAGAAGAAGAAGAAAGAAAAACAGAATTATCGAGGATCATGCACGAGTAAGCGAGATTTATTCACGTTCGTGATTAAAGAATTTTTTTAATCGGAAACGCAGGTAGGTAAGGTGGATAGGTTTATAAGCTCTCTCTCTCTCTCTCTCTCTTTCTCTCTTTTTCTCTATGTGAACGAACTCATTGAACGTACCAGGTGGTGGCTTTTGTGATCAAGAGTGAAAGTTGTAAGGTCTCGGATGAGGCAATGTCAACTTTTACGCTCTCGAAAACGGAAACGCACGAACGCGTTTCTTCTTTCTTATTTCTCTTCCCTTTTTCATCTTTTTTGTCATTGTTTTGTTTCTTTCTCCTTATTTTTTTTTTTGGTTTTTTTTTTCTTTGATCTTCTTTCCGTTCGTAACTCACTTCGACGTTACGAATCAACGAAACGACACCCGGATAACAACACATTTTACTTTAACATGTGCAAGATCGACGTGACAATCAATTCGATAATTGATATAAACGATTATTCATATCTCCTTTTATACTCTACTTTCTGATTCTTTACTGTAATACTTTCCGAGTGCTATAACAAGCTAGTACCAATTCGCCTAATTGTTCGTGCACGACAATATCCTGAATTTCTCTTAAAGTTTAGCAAAATGATTTATAGAACGGAAAGAAGAAAAGATAGATAGATAGATAGATAGAGATAGATAGATAGAGAGAGAGAGAGAGAGAGAGAGAGAGGGAGAAATGGAGAGAGAAAGTTTAAGGTTCATGGTAAAACATTCGTCTTACTCAATGACGTTGACAATTTTATCATAATACTTCGGATATTACGACAAAATTCATAATCGATATTGCAATTAATATTTTGACCAACGAACATACATACATATATTTTATTTTATTAATACACACACACACACACACACACACACACACACACACACGATGGTTACGCAGGTGTTAACGTTATTAGCAGTAAAACAAAGCGGGTATGTCATAGATTTTTTTGAGTCTCAGCGAAAAAGTCGTTGGGGGAAAGAAGCAAAAGAAGATTGTTGAAAATACAGGAATAATAATAATAATAATAATAATCATAATAATAAATATATATATATATATTTATATATATACGAAAAATTAATTAGAGAAAATTTTAGGATTCTGAATACTTTATGCAAAGATGGAGGGAAGGAAAGGAAGGAAAAAAATGCGGGTAATTTTGAAAGCAAACGACCGACCGAGTGGCCATGCACTCGAGAGTGTTCGCCTTTCGACAGAGTTTTCTCTCCCTCTCCCTCTCCCTCTCTCTCTCTCTCTCTCTCTCTCTCCCTTTTCTCTCTTTTTCTCTTTGAAGCGAGAATGTATTGTTCCCTACGAAGAGAATGGAGAGACACAGGGAATTATCTAATTGCACGTAAAAGCCGCTCTCGCCTAATTTTAGGAGCTCCTTGAAATCGTCGAAATAGTCGTAGTAGATTTGGAACATTAGCGTGTTCTTTCGAGTCTGTTAATCGATGACTCGAAACGTGGAAACGTCGTTAAGTTGATTTACGTGTTTTCTCGCGATTAGTTGAAATATTTTATTCGATTTTTCAAGTTCATTCTTCTTTTTTACCCCCCCTTTTTTTTCCCTTTTCTTTTATTAATTTTTTTTCTTCTTTTTTTTTCTTTATTGACGTAACCAATCGTTATCAATCGATTAATTAACAGTGATTAAATTTTTATCTTTTTCGTTTAGTTGTCTTTTTCTTTTTTCTTCTTGCATTGTTTATGTAACTTGTGACGGCAAGTATATACGTATTTTGTATGTTTGATTTCATTTCATTATCGAAAAACGTGTTCCTCGTGACTTCATATCGAAGGTGTTCGATATATTCTCCAAGTATAATTATCAATAATTAGTGTAATGTAGTTATAAGTGTACGGGTAAAATCTCGATTCATATATGGGTGAAAAATTATAATGAAATTATAAATTACATTTTTATACGTTTCAACATACTATACTGTGATTAATTGTAAGTATATTATATACTACAATATATTTACCTATATAACATATATAAATATATATATATATATATATATATATATATATATATATTTTTAGAATATTATAGTTATTTGATGTAATGCAATATAGGTACTATGTTATAATTACAATCCACTGTACTAATAAACTTATTATTAGAATAATATGATTACACTAATATAAATAATACAACCATCAAAATTATATATTTATAAATTTAAATTGAAAAATTTTTTAATGAATTCGAAATGGAAAAGGTTTACAAATTAAGGTGGACAATCGATTACGTTAATTCTCCTTTGAGAAATAAGTGTAGTTGGTATTGACGATGCGCGAATGAGAAAGAGACAGAAGATCTAACTGTAAATACGAACGCAGTAGGAAGAGTTATCTTGGTATTCGAGGGGGAGAAGAGACGAGAAGAGAAGAGACGAGACGAGACGAGACGAGAGAAAGAGAGATAAAGAGAGAGAGAGAGAGAGAGAGAGAGAGAGAGAGAGAGAGAGAGAGAGAGAGAGAGAGGACAGGTAGGACAAAAATGTCGGACGGTTGTACAGCTTGGAAAATATTATTCCAATATACTCAGATAAATTCTACGTATACTGTATAACATATACGCATATTTTTCGAAAAATATAAATACCGAGAGACACGAACAGAGAGAGATAGAGAGAGAGAGAGAGAGAGAGATTCGTAGGACTCTGTACTTAGTTCATATTTTGTCTTCATAAAATACGCAAAGTCGTAGATAGTCAAGGCTAACCGGATTTGAAAAAGATTTATGATTCTTTGGGATTATTTAAGAGACAAACAAATATTCAAGGAACTTATGTCGACGGAGAGATATAAAGATGGATAAAGAGAGTGAGAGAGAGAGAGAGAGAGAGAGAGAGAGAGAGAGAAGGTCATCATTCCAATTATCGAATTAATTTGGGTCGAAAAAAAAATTATAGAAAAAAGAAAGGACGAAACAAATTCTTCCAAACTGTCGATAGATCAAAATGTCGAGCGAACGAAAAAAAAAAAAAAAACGGAGAAAAAGAAAGAAAAATGAACAAAAATATTGTTTTTATTTCGAAAAGCGAAGCGATCTTGCATATTCCTATACATAGAAAGATACATAGATAGAGAGAGTGAGAGAGAGAGAGAGATGATCATTTTAATCATGAAATTAATTTGGGCCGAAATATAGAAACATTATGGATTAAAGAAGAAAGGGGCGAAAATAAATGTTTTTTTTTTTCCGAGAACGAGGATCTACAATGAAGCTAAAGAATAAAGAGAGTATCGTTTGATCGAAACGACGAGTCATACAAAATGTGAAAAATCTCTTCTGTTATTTCTCGGAAAAACGACGTAAATTTGTAAATTCCCGCGCACAGAAAGAGAGAAATAAATAAATAGATATATATAGACAGATAGAAAGAGAGAGAGAGAGAGAGAGAGAAGGAGAGAACGAGCGAATGAGTCAGTAGAATGAGACGGTAGGAGACGGAAAAATAGTGAAAAAGAAAAAAACAAAGAAGATAGGAGGATCATCGTTCTAATCGTCATTAAATTAGTCCGAACAAGAACAAAAAGACAAATGTAAAATAGTTTGTAGAGCGGGAATAAAGGGAAAAGAAAATTTTTATAGAAATCAGCAGATGATGATAAAACCGAAGAACAAAAAAAGAAAAAAAGGTATCTCGTTCGGTCAAAGCGTCGAGCTATGGAAAAAAAAAGAAAAAGAAATCCACCTTCTCCCCTTCGAAAAGCGAAGCAATCTTGTAAATTCCTATACAGAGAGAGAGAAAGAGAGAGAGAGAGAGAGAGAGAGAGAGAGAGAGAGAGAGAGAGAGAGAGAGAGATGAAGAGCAAGTGTGTGAGTCAGTGAGTGAGAGACCGAGTATGAGAGAGATAGACAGATAGATAGAGTAGAGAGAGAGAGAGAGAGAGAGAGAGAGAGAGAGAGAGAGAGAGAGAGAGAGAGAGAGAGAGAGGGAGAGAGAGAGAGAGAGAGAGAGAGTAGAGTAGAGTAGAGTAGAGAGAGAGAGAGAGAGAGAGAGAGAGGTCAACGATGTTGGAACTCGCATAGGGCTACCGTGTAGACAGTTCCCATTTACCTCGGGCTCCCTTCGATCAATATCTAACGTTGACGAGTTTCAATCGGATATTCAGATGCCCATGGCAGATCGGTGCGATACTGCGCACGATGCGCTGAATCGGCCACGGCCGGTATATAACAATTGTTTATAACCGAATGATGTCAGTCAAGGTCCTCCTCGGCTTATTTCGAACGTGATGTTGATACGAATCAGCTTATTATTATATCAGGGACGGGGTACGGCTGGCTCCGTCGTTGTTCGATATTGATAAATAAATGAATAAATAAGTAAATGAATGGAATGAGAGAGATAGATAGGTAGATAGATAAATAGATAGAGAGAGAGAGAGAGAGAGAGAGAGAGAAATTTAAGAAAGTAAGAACAATTAAAGAAGGAAAAATTAATTGAAATGAAAGGATAAAAGGATGAAAGAAACATATGATAGATATGATGATTAATATGATGGATATGATTGATTAAGATATAATTTATGAAAATAAATAAAATGAAGGGAAAAAAGAATGAGAGATAATTGATGAAATATATATATACATATATATATATATATATATATATATATATATATATATATATTTATTATATTATATATATTTACACTTATCGTATAATTTAATTAAATATATTAAAAATATAACGTATAACTATTATTAATTAAAATATAATTAATGTGCGCTAGAAAAAATAAATGTATCTGGAATAAAAATAAGATACATCTAGAAAAAATAAAATATAAAAACCAAAAGAATTCGATCCAACTCGTCCATTGTTCGATTGATCGATTAACTAAAAAAAGGAAAAAAAGAAAAAAAAAAAAACAAAAACAAAAAGAGAAATAAAAGAGAAAGAAAAGAAAAGAAGAAGAATTGATTGATCGTTAAAAACTTTCAATGTTGGGGGGACGCATTTAATCCTAATCTTTTCTAATCTGAAAGTGTTTATACGGGCAACAACACTCGAGGATACTTGTCGTAAGTACTTATCCATTACGATAACCATCCGGATTCTACTCGTCCCTCCTCTCCCCCTAATACTTTTTCAACGCACACAAACAACGACAACGACGACGACAACGTCGACGTGAACGACAACAAGTATAAATCCAGTTTTCGATCAGACGAATGATATAATACTATAACGAAACTATCGTTTTACGTTATATACACGCAAGATTAATATTAAAATATTCGAACGATAAATCTGATAATAATAATTATCTCTTCGTTGGAATCGTCGGGAGGACGGAAAGTCAATACCGATTTAAAATGAATCCTTAACGCGATCAGAAGGATCTTTTTTTCTCTTTCTTTCTCTCTTCTTTTTTTTTTTCTTTTTCTTTTTCTTTCCTTCTAAAATCTCTATTACGAAACCATTTAAATCCAATCGATGTAATTTACTTTCCTTGATCGTTAACCCTATCGAGAATTCGTCATTCCCTTTTCTTTCCTCTTTTTTTTCTTTTCTTTTTTATATATATATATATATATATATATATATATATATATTTTTTTTTTTTTTTTAAATGACAAATCAATCACGATAAAAGCTTTTTCCTACGTAAGGTGACCGAAAGTTTCTTAATGATAAGAGGGGATGGGGGTGGGAGGGTGGAGAAATGATTTGAAATAATTAGACGATTGGATTTAACTGTGTCATTCGACGAGCAAGTAGAAAAGAGAAATGATAAAAAAAAAAAAGAAGAACGAAGAACGAAGAAGGAAAAAAGAAATGGAAGAAGATAAAGGAAGAAGATGAAGAGAGGGATGCGAAGGGGGATGCCGGGGGAAATATCAAAAGTTTGATATTTACATGAAGAATTTCTCAAGTCCTCTCTCTCTCTCTCTCTCTCTCTCTCTCTCTCTCTATCTATCTATCTCTCTATCTATCTTTTACATATACCTACACAAAGAACAATCCACCCACTTATATACCCATCAAAATACCCACCTACATACACACCTACATACACACCCACATAGACACCTACATAGACACCCACATAGACACCCACACTCATATATATGTACACCCACTTATATACACGTAAACAGGGGACGCTGCACAGGTTCGCAGCTCTTTATGAGGGATTTTCAAAACATTTCTATTTAAGCTTACGATTTCTCGTAAAACCCGACAAAGGAGGAAGAGTCTCTCTCTCTCTCTCTCTCTCTCTCTCTCATGCTTATTGAATCGTTTATCGCTGGCGACTTCGACTTCATTTTATTTTTTTGTTGAATATCTTTGGAAGATTACGTTTTAATTACGATTAATCGTCATCATTAATCGATTAGTTCGTAAAGCTTCTCTCTCTCTTTCGTTCTCATGATTATCTATTTTTAATGTACTTTTTATCTTCTCTTCTTTATTTTCGTTTCGTTCCAATTTGCTCTGGTTCGGTGTTTCCTTTCTGTCTCTCCTTTTTTTTTTGTACGCGTGGTTTCTATTTTTTTCTTCCTTTCTTTCTTTTTTTTTTTTTTTTTTTTAGATATCAGCAACGAACAAAGTGAGTCAGAAGATTTGTGTATGATCGATCGAAAATTTTGTAATGATGGATGGTATTTCTTTGCGTTACCATTTTATTATCATTGATCGTAACAAAATTTGCTTGATAACGCCAAATTAAATGTTTAGTAACAAAATAATTAATCGGAAGACGTCGAGTGAGAGAGAGAGAAAGAGAGAGAGAGAGAGAGAGACAGAAAGATTCTTAATCATGTCAATGATTAATTCAACGATAGATAGAGAGGTCAAGTTTTAATAATTTTGATTGCATATATTTTTGTCGGGTGACTTACGTGCCACCCTGTATGTATATATATATATATATATACGTTGAAACTCAATATACCACCGATGGGAAATGAAAAATGTCTCTGTTCATTCGTTCAATCGCACTTTAAATCCCATTTAAATTCAACAATTTAAATAAATAATATAATATAATATAATAAAATATTTCTAATACATGTACACCGATATGTGCGATATAACGTGTTCAATATTAAACCGATCAACCCAGATGATAAAACCCAGACGTGACGAAGCCCAGTTTCAATGCAGACACCGAATTATTTATCTCTACCGTCTAAGAATATTCGATAATTTAATTTTGTAAAAAAATATTTCAATTTTTGTATTAAAAAAATATTATAAAACAATTCAATTTTAATATTTAGTAGAAAAATATTTTACTTCTTTTTTTTTTTTTTTTTCAATTAATGAAAATACTCGAATCCGATGTATAACGACGAATGGAGAGGCCAAAAACAAAGTTGCGTTTTATTTCTCCCGACTATATTTTCTTCGCGATCGTTCGAAATATTCTTTTACCTTTTTTTTTTTTTTTTTTTTCTAACGATGGTTAGTAATAAAAAAATTTTAATATCAAGAATGAGTCGGAATATTGAGAGAGAGAGAGAGAGAGAGAGAGAGAGAGGGAGGGGGGAGGGAGGGAGAGAGAGATGTTTGATATCAATTTCAAATAATTTCGATTACGATCATAAAGAATAGAATATAATATAATAATTAAATGCAAATAACCTGAATATCTACAACGCGTTTCCCGTTTATGTCGTTCGAAATACCACACAGAGAAAGATGTGTTAGTCTACTAGTATTAGACTGGGAGAGAGGGCAAGAGAGAGAGAGAGAGAGAGAGAGAGAGAGAGAGAGAGAGAGAGAGAGACCTGATATTCCGGAGTATCGATCGACTCTGACTTGGCCGGTCTATTTCCACATCCGTTTCGCGTTTAACCGCGTATTGTCTCGTTCGAGTAATTATTTTCATATGTGTGTGTGTGTGTGTGTTTGTGTTTGTGTTTGTGTGCGTATATATGTACGTATATATGCATGCATGTAATACATATATAATATCAAAATGACTTTTTGAAAAACGTTCAAACTGGTATATCGAGATGGTTGGATGCGATGACTTATTTGAATGAAAAAAAAAAAAAAAAAAAAAAAAAAAAAAGAAGGAAGGAAAGAAGAAAAAAAACATAATTTTGTAAAACGTTAAAAGTGAAATTAAAAAAAAATATTCTTCGACGTATTGAGAGTTTGAACGTCGATTTAATTAATTTGTTCGATAAAGGAAATAAAGAATTTTGATTAATCGTTTGGCTTTTAATGAACTTATGATTTTTGTGAAGAAGAAAATTAAAAAAGAAAGAAAGAAAGCAAGAGAGAGAGAGAGAGAGAGAGAGAGAGAGAGAGAAAGAACGATATAATTTTTTTTTTCGAAATTAAGAAGTGAAAGTGAAAGAAATTACTGTATCGAAAAATTTCCATTAATTTCAACTTCGTTAATACACAGAACCATGATGTATTTATTTAATTTATTCGTTGTTTTGCTTGATAAACGCGTATTTTTTTTTTTTTTTTTTTTTTCATAAAAAGCAAATGAAAAAGGAAAAGAAAAGGCAAACGACGAATATACGATTTTATTGTATTTAAATGAATTTCGTAAAATATGACCGGGACGAAAAGTCGATTGAAATTTCTTAAATGTGACTTGATAAATAAATTAATAAATAAATAAATTAATTAAATAATTAATTAATTTATTAAACAATAATTAAGTACATCAAATAATCAATTAATAAGATATAGAATTACAAATATAGCATAACAATATAATATAAAAGATATATATATATATATATATATATATATATATATATATGTATATTATATTATATTATGTTATGTTATATTATATTATATTATATTATATAATATTATATTATATTGGAGGGTTATTATATTATAGGGTTTATATATATATATATATATATATATATATATATATATATATATATAAAATTACGAAGAATTCAATAAATATTTCATTGGGATGTTTTATTACAGGTTATCATAAAATTTGTTTAGGAGAATGGATAACGATACGTAACACAGCTTTTAACATTTCTGTCATCCACGTCGTCTATATATTACGACTTCCTTTCTATTTCCTTTACTTTCACCGTTCCTTGTTTCGACCCTTTCTCGTGTTAATCCTTCCTTAAATAAGCACGTCGCTATTTTCAGGCCATAGGATAGTAAATGCGCCTCTGTTGATTTTCCGAGCTAAGAGTGGCTATAACTTTGCGGTAGTGTGTCTTCGATTAGTCCAACTCATCTTCGACGATTCCTTTCGATTCTATTTTCAACGCGTTCGATGACCGTTCACAAAACGTTAGAAAGAGAAAGAGAAAGAGAGAGAGAGAGAGAGAGAGAGAGAGAGTGAGTGAGAGTTAATCTATAATTTTGATTTCAACAGATTTCGAAACGGACAAACGTATATCCAATTGATTGTTTGTTATATTTCTAAAATTTACTCGTTAATTTTTATTTAAGAATATCGAATAAAAATTCGTAGATAGACGAAATTGAATTTCGTCTTCCACGTATCGAAAGTACAGGTTAAACGAATCAAAAAAAAAAAAAAAAAAAAAAAAAAAGAAGAAAAAAAACAAAAGTAAAAAATTCCTCGTTAAAAACATATCGTGTTAACTTTTTAAGTTTGAAAGTAAGAAAGAAAAGAAGAAAGAGAAAGGAAAAAAAAAAGAAACGAACAGAATTAATTAGGTCTAATCTTAGTTACAATTTAATTACAATAAATGAGTTATAGAATATCATAAAGGAACGTTACGAACTGAATTATCGATTTATTCTTTTGTTGTGTGTGTGTGTGTGTGTGTGTGTGTGTGTGTGTGTGTGTGTGTGTGTGTGTGTGTGTGTGTGTGTGTGTGTGTGTATCAAAAGAAAACTTTGCAACGAATCTCTCCTTCAATTTTTAATCATCTTAATACTAATCTAAACTAAATTCAAGTATGGTATATACCTGATCATCGATCGGAAATATCTCGAAAAGAAATTGTAAGTAACGTTTCAAGTCAAATTTCGAGTTATAACGTTATACATGTATCTATTACATGTACATATATATACATACATACATACATACATACATACATACATACATACATACATGTGTGTGTGTGTGTGTGTGTGTATATATTTATCTATCTGAAGATAGCTAGGATCAAATTTCTTCTTCGATTCTAATCACATTTCTAATCTCACGAAAGGTTTTAGTATCGATTATCAAGGCTAAATACAGAGAGAACCGAACTGAACCGAATCGAATGAACGAGAACCGAGTAACCTTGTAGCGCCCTGCTAACACGCAAATTTAAATCGTTGCCTAAGCGAGCCTGCCTACCTGCCTGCCTGCTTGCATGACTAGCTGCCTGCCTGACTAGCTGCCTGCCTGACTAAGCTGCCTGCCTGACTAAGCTGCCTGCTTGACTAAGCTGCCTGCCTCTGTTGTTACGTCCTAGGTCGTTCATCGAATGAATTACCAGTTTCATTTAATTAACTCCTGGAAAACCACGATAGTATCCCGCTTAGATAATTGTTCGTCGTCACGCCGCTGACATGACGTTTGAATAATAATAATAATAATAATAATAATAATAATAATAATAATAATAATAATAATAATAATAATAATAATAATAATAATAATAATAATAAAAAGAAGAAGAAGAAGAAGAATAATAATAATAATGATAGTAATGATAATAATGATCGTAAGAATAAGAATAATATATCTTAAATAAGGCTGAATATAATTTCTTATTGTTTGTTATAAAAACGAGATTAAAATTATAAATGAATCGTTTAGGAATAAAATAACATAGATGACGCACATATGTATGTGTATATATATACAAGTATATGTATATATATATATATATATATATATATATATATATATATATATATATATACAAGTATATGTATATATATATATATATATATATATATATGTGTAAATTAATTTAAAAGATTTATGAAACGAATAATTATTTATATTAAAATATCATTATTGTAATAAAGTATAATATTCTTATTCAATTTACACATGCTTGATCATATTCGAAATATTTCAATAACTTTATCATAGTTATACATATATATATATATATATATATATATATATATATATATATATATATATATATTTATAATATATAACTTTGTCTTGTAATGATAATTAGAGTATTTAGAACGATTAAAATAAGACGATTCGAGGACGATGGGTGATAAGATAAAGTAGAACGTTTTACTTCTCTGAGTTACGACGATATTGATCACACTCAGTCGCAAAAAAGGAAAGGAGCCATTATCAAGCGTCAGTAATTCCGTTCCCCTATTTCATACCCCCCCACCCTCCCCCATTGAGATCGGCACACCCTGGTTTAAGAGAGAGAGAGAGAGAGAGAGAGAGAAATCCCGGTTCTACTCTATAAAAGGGGTCGTCTTTGTGCGTCTCGACTGCGTAAGATCAAAAACGGTGAGACCCTTCTCTCTCTCTCTCTCTCTCTCTCTCTCTCTCTCTCTCTCTCTCTCTCTCTCTCTCTCTCTCTCTCTCTCTCTCTCTCTCTGTCTGTCTCTGTCTGTCTGTCTGTCTATATATGTCGATGTCTATCTATGTTTCTATTCGTATCTGTGTGTGTGTATATATATGTGTATAAATGTGTGTATTTTCTCGCTTATTATCTCTCTCTCTCTCTCTCTCTTCCTCTCCCCCTCCCTCTCTCCCTCCCTCTCTCCCTCTCTTTCTTACTCGTTTATTCTAACATACACATACACATATAAGCGCGCGTGCATACAAATATGTATATATGTTGGTATACATATATATAATATATATATATATATATAGATACGCGATTGAAATATTAAAATTTGGCGTGGTATTTCGCACGGGATCATTGCTAGTCGATAAAAACGTTCTCTCTCTCTCTCTCTCTCTCTCTCTCTCTCTCTCTCTCTATCTCTCTCTCTCTCTCTGCCTCCCTCTCTCTCTCTCACTCTTTTTCATTCTATCTCATTCTCTCTTTCTATCGAGCGTCCTTTACGTACATATGTACAACGTGCAACACACAATTGTGAGGGAACCATCCATCCGATCGAAGCTACATACAACATACATACATACATACATACATACATACATACATATTTATATATATATATATATATATACATACAATACATACATACATATGTGCGTGCTTTAACAGACGAATTATGAAACAAGGGTTTCGATTAAAACTGCTCGATTAACGTTTCGTTTTTATCCTCGAGGCGTTACAAAAGGGAATGAACATTTATACGCAGATTATTACTTTTATTACAATTTACATTCAAAGTCGACAATGGACGATTTTTTCCTTCGCTTTCTCTCTCTCTCTCTCTTTCCATCCTTCTCTTTTTATATACACAAACATATATATATTTTGCACGTTACGTGTACGATTATATTTCCCCGTTAAAATATTTTTCGATTTTATTTATCCTTATTAACGTGCATTGTTTGTTGTTTGTAAAAAGAAATGAAGAAAAAAAGAGTAACTGGATTTAGGTTAAATGAAAATTTAAATCTGTATTATCTGTAAAGTGCATCTGTACGTATGTACAGAAAATAGTAGATATTATTTCGTTTGGATAATAAGGAAAAAGGAAAAAGGAAAAATAGATAATTTAGTATTATGCGAGAGAGAGAGAGAGAGAGAGAGAGAGAGAGAGAGAGAGAGTGTGTGTGTGTGTGAGAATTAGAGGGAAAAGAGGGAAAGATGATTTCTTATTAACTTAACTTCTAATTATCGAACGTTTTGCTCGTGCGAGAACTATTACTACGTCGAGATATCGATCGCTTCTGCCTTATTAATTTACAAACCTCACGCGATATACCGACGATACCAACTAGCTATAATAAATGTTTATATATATGTATGTATATATATATATATATATATATACACGTATACCGGAAAATTGCACTTATATATTATAAGTATATTATGTCTCTCTCTCTCTCTCTCTCTCTCTCTCTCTCTCTCTCTGTGTGTCATATGTACTCATATTACCAATATACGTGTCCACATTAAACATATATGAATATACATATAGACGTATAAAGAAAAAAAAAAAAAAAAAAAAAAAGAAAAAAGAAAATCCAATGAAATGTTTAATTCAACCTTATAATAATCATTTTCATTAATGATCGTTCATACATCTTCGAAACTTTCTACTTTCTTTCGATCTTCGATGATAAAGTATTAATAGGAAAAATATACAAATGGAAGGTACTCCGTGATCTAATGAACATCATGATGAAAATCGTTAGATAGATTTTATGTAGATGAAGATAGAGAAAAAAAAAATAGAGAAGGACAGAGAGATAGAGAGAGAGAGAGAAAGAGAGAATTATGTAACGCTTTACGAAATGGAAAAGCAGGATAAGAGATAGAGAGAGAGAGAGAGAGAGAGAGAACGGGGGAAATAAGTACCTCTTCGAACGTCCCTTTCCTAATTTTATTTCTCTCCCTTCGAA
>OU426860.1:4197052-4202052 GCA_911387685.1 Dolichovespula media
TATTATTATTATTATTATTATTATTATTATTATTATTTTGGATAAACAAAAATAAAAAAGAAATGTATATATCCATTATTCTTTACTTGTTGTCTCATTTTATATTATTAATTAATAGGAAAAATTATTCAAACCTAATCGTGTATTCCGTTATGTTAAATGATTCTTATTGCACTATTGTGTTATTATTTTTCTATAAACTATAATTATGTTGGAACCAATAAACGTTAAGTCCATTTTTACTTGCGCCCATATTATTATTATTATTATTATTTACTTTTGCTTCATTTCGTATGATTATATTCGATGAAGAAATTACGAATGGAAAGCGTTAAGACGCATGTAGAGAATATCTAAACATTTATTTCGATCATTCAGTTCTTTATTATCTCGTCTTTATATATTAACTTTTAATATCAATCGGTAAAGAACAAAATGAAAGAAAATTATTAGAAAAAGAGAGAGAGAGAGAGAGAGAGAGAAATGTAGCAATAAAAACGTATTTATTTATAAGAACAAAGAGAGCGTTGGAACGAGTATGTATTAATATCGACGCGATATCGCCGGAGTCGAGGGACTTTAACAAGAATGAAATACATATTTTCTACGGTGGATCGAACCATCTAACGTTTTCTGAAAGTATAACAGAGTCTAGAAGGCGAGTATATTTCTCTTTCTTTCCCTCTTATGCTCTCTCTCTCTCTCTCTCTCTCTCTCTCTCTTCATCGGTTGTAAAAGAAAAATTCAATGTCGGCCCGACGATAGAAATATTCTATGGGTTCTACGATCTCGATGGCGGCATAGGGCGCGCTCCAATAATGGCCGTAGAAAATCCTTTTTGTTTGGCCACCCCTATTGCACCGCATTGCCTCCACCGTGCTGCTCCATTTCACGATTCTAACATCTAGAGTGGCTTACCTTTTGCGGTATTAGTAGTATATATATATATATATATATATATATATATATATATATATTTATCTTTAGTCATATCAATTTCGTTGAAATTAAACTTAGGAAATGTCTTATTCTCTTTTTATCTTATTCGTCGAATATCGTTTAAATGTGTGTGGTTTATTTTTCTTTTATATATATATATATATATAATACTTGGAAATTTTTTCCTTTTATTTTTTGTTTATTTATTCATTGCGTCATCTATAATATAGATAAGAATGTTTATATTATATATAGATAATATATAAATAATATAAAAATATTATATATATATATATAAGTATATATCTAATAATATCTATAGATAATATGAATTATATATTAATATAATGGATATATACATATTAGTTAATTTAAAAGAATTAATTGAAAATTAGTTATAAAAGAGGAGAAAAAATTAATTCATTAAGCTCTCTCTCTCTCTCTCTCTCTCTCTCTATATATATATATATATATATATATATATATATATATATATATATTCTATTATTAAAATCAATTATTAAAAAAGTAAAAAAAGTTGAGAAAAAGGAAAAATAAATAAAAATGAGAGATTTCTCTCTAGCAAAAAAAAAAAAAAGAAATAATAATAATAATCGCTAAACCTATCATCGATAAGTCCAAAGTAAATTTCTAATAGATAAATCGTTAGAAAATTGTTATCAAAATGAAGAGAAAAGAATGAGCGAGTCTCTTATCAAAAGAAGAGAAAAACCAAAAAATCGGAAAAAATGATGAATAAATCTCAAACGATATAAAATCAAAAGCGATGAACAACAAAACGATCGAACAACATGGAAACGATCGCACGAATCGATGATAAAAATATCGATAATTTTAGAACGATGACGGTTAAGTACGAGGAATCTTAATCTTAATCTCTCTCTCTCTCTCTCTCTCAATCTTTGTGTCTTTCTCTTTCTCTTCCGTCCTCACTCCAATCGATACAAATTCACGAACGCAACAATGCGTTAACGAATGAAGCGAAGATTTCTTTTGTGGCCCTCTCGTTTTTTGAGATAACGCCCCGTCGAAGAGACTTTATCGAACTTTTAACTCGGATTTTGTTCTCGTGACACGAGCGATCCGTGAAACAACCGTAAATAGGATGATGCTCGCGCGTATACCGGAAACTCGGAGCCAACGACGATCATGCAGTTCTCTTTTATTTAAGCACCGTTAAACGAGGACGGCCATGTTCCTTTGTATATCTTCGTGGACGTGTTTGATTCTTATCGATCCGAATCTAAAATTATTTCCTTTCTTATTTTCTATGTATGTACGTATATATATATATATATATATATATATATATATATATATATATATATATTAAAAAAAGAATATAATATTAACAATAACAATAACAACAACAACTATAATTAGAGTTAAATATAATTATAATAATATTAGATTAGACTTGACGGAGGCTCGTCTAATATTTCAATAAAATGAAGAAAGAAAATAATAATAATAGTAATAATAATAATAATAATAATAATAATAATAATAATAATAAATATATAATAATAAATAAATAATAATAATTCGTAATATCGTAAAGAAAATATTTTCAAAATTTAAGCAAAGGCGTCGAAGAAGAAAATCGAAAAGAGAAAGAAAAAAGAAAAAGAAAGAAAGAAAGAAAATAGCAAAAGAAAAAAAAATATATATATATATATATATATACATATACATTTTTTTGTAATGGCACAGGAGACAAGCTAGTTTTATTTTCTTTAGTCGAAGGAAACAACCGGACAAACCTTGAGGCACGCTTTGAGTGAAAAGGGGGACCTCGCATATTTGAAAATTCGTTCCGGCTGTCGAAAATTCTACGATAAAGCACACTTTTCATTGAATTTCGAAGACTGCGCACGGTGGACAGCGAGAGTGTCAGAGGTTCGTCTCTCTCTCTCTCTCTCTCTCTCTCTCTCTCTCTCTCTCTCTCTCTCTCTCTCTCTCTCTCTCTCTCTCTACGGTTAGTTTCGAAGACCAATGCGTGTCTTTTTAAAAGGGTGGAACACCGAACCGTAGAACGTTCGATCGATGGACGAAGACGGGGCCGCTCTCCTTCGTACGTCTCGAATTTCGAAATAAGTCGACTTCTACCCCCCTCCTCCTCCTCCTCCTCCTCCTCCTCCTCCTCCTTCGACGACGACGACGACGACGACGACGACGACGGACCCCGTCAACGAAGGAAACTTTTACGAGTTCCGTGGGATCGTGCTACGATTTTTGAACGAGTAATACCATACGACCTGCTCAGAAATTCTCAATATAAAATACTTATATGTAGCGTCTGTTTGCTGGGTATTTAAAGAGAATGACAAGAATAAAAGAAAAAAAGGGGGGAATAACCGAATTCTATTAATCGTATCGATAATGTGAATGAGTACGATTGAGAAAGAAATCGAATGAGAGATTAAGTTCGTACGCTTGTATCAACAAAAAAAAAAAAAAAAAGAAAATAAATGTAATCTAAACGAATTTCCAATCGTCCAACAATTAAATTTTATAAAACTGTCCGCTTACTGTTATTTAAAAAGAAAACAAAATTTATATGTATATATATATATATATATATATATATATATATATATATATATATATATATATAATAAAATTTCTGATCAGTTGAGAAATAAAATGAATGAAATTAGATCTGCTTGCTCGTATTAACAAAAAATAAATAAATAAATAAATAAATGAATGAATGAATGAATGAATGAAATAAAATAAAATTATATCGAGCTTTTAATCGTCTGATTAAAAAAAAAAAAAAAAAAAAAAAACAAAAAAAAAAAAAAAGAAAAATAAAATGGGAAAAAAAAAGACCAAAAGAAATTATCAAACAAAATTAAACTCCATTATTATTGATCGATTTTTAATAAGACGATTGTTGGATAATTGTTAACATGATTTACGACAAGATTTTTCTTCTGTCTCTCTTTTCCTCTCTCTCTCTCTCTCTCTCTCTCTCTCTCTCTCTTTCTCTCTCGCGAAACCTGTTAGTTGTGGGTAAGAGAAAGATGGATAGAGATAAAGAGATAGAGGGGGAGGAGATGGAAAGAGAAAGAAATAGAGAGAGAGAGAGAGAGAGAGAGAGAGAAAGAGAGAGAGAGAGAAAGAGAGAGAAGGGAGAGAGGGGAGAGAAAGAGAGATAGAAAGAGAAAGAAGTTAGGATGGATTTTTCATTGGCATCCATCGGTTGCTTTTACAAGAGGGACGACTGGTGTGCATTGTCGAGAACACAGGTATTCCTGCGTATATTAAGTGGCAGGACAAACCGGACACAATGGGTATGAGGGCCAAACATCGGCTTTAGAATCTTCATGGAGACGAGAAGAAGAAGAAGAAGAAGAAGAAGAAGAAGAAGAAGAAGAAGAAGAAGATGATGAAGAAGATGAAGAAGAATATGAAGAAGAAGGAATGGGAGTAAAGAAGAAGGTAAAATAAGGCAGGTATGCGACGACCCCGCTACTGTGTAAGAAAGAGAAATGAATATCTTTCTGTCTCCTTCTATCTATTTCTATCTCTTTCTATCTCTTTCCTTTTTCCTTTCTTTCTTTCTTTCTTTCTTTCTTTCGTCGAGGAGCTGGTTTATCGAACATCAAGAAAACGACCCGAGAAGGAAAGGAACGACAGACGGAGCACCGTTTTTATTTTCTGTTTATTTCTTTCTCTTTTATTTATTTATTTATTTTCATTTTTTTTTGTTCATATAAACGGAGCGTAATACATACGTTACGTTAAAGGGGGGGAAAAAAAAACACCGTTGACTCGCCATAATCCCAAAGTCGTTTACAACTTATACGAGTGTAATATTTTTATACGCGAGTGCACACGTAGCGTATAAAATTAGAGATTGGTTTTTCATTTTTCGTTCTTTCTTCTTCCTTTTTCTTTTCTTTTTGTTTGTTTTTTTCTTTTTTTCGTTCGATCTTATCGCACCGTTATCCTCGTAGGACAATTAATTATTTCCGTGCGTATTTGAAATTATTTTTTTTCTCGTTATCCGTGAATATAATTGTATAGTACAA
>OU426860.1:4207052-4217052 GCA_911387685.1 Dolichovespula media
AGCCATGGTACTTTTTCTTTCTTCCTTTTTTTCTTTATTTTTTTTGTTTTGTTTTTTATTTTCTCTCTTCTCTCTACTCTCTAATTCCGATCGATCTCTATCGAAATTCTTTCGTCGTTATTGACGAATATATATATATATATATATATATATATATAGAACAAACAAAAAATATAAAATTCTGCGATAATAATTATTCGATAAATAATATTAATAATGAAAGGAGAACGATCGTAGAGGGGGGGAAAAAAAACGGACAAAAAAATATCGAGTCAGGTGTGGATAAATTTCTAATCGAAACGAAATATCAAAATGTCACTTAATTACGAAACGAAATTCTTTCGCTCCGCGATGATTATACAATAAATTGAAAAAAAAAAAAAAAAGGAAAACAAAAAGAGAATGACCGTAAAGAAAATAATTGTTAGGATTATTCGATAAATCAAAAGAAAAATAGAAAAAGTAGAAAAAAGGAAAGAAAAAATAAACGAGCGTAATCGCAAAGACTGCAAGAACCAATGGATATTGTGGACTGGATTGACATTTTGTGAAACAAAAAAATAAAATAAAATAAAATAAAATAAAATAAAATAAATAAATAAACGAACGAAGGACAAGAATTAAAACGCGATGACAATAAAATTGCGGGGGAGAAATGAGAAGAGAGGGGGAGAGAAAAGAAAAGAAAAGAAAAGAAAAGAAAAGAAAAGTGAAGGAAAGTGAAGGAAAATAAAATAAAGGAAAGATAAAAATAAGAGGACAAAAGGCACACGGGTGATTTGTTTAGATAAAAAAAAAATAAAATAAAATAAAATAAAATAAAAATAAAAATAAGAAAAAAAAGGGGAAGAAAGAGAAAAGAAAAAGAATAATAAAAAATTTATATATCGCTTATTTTTTCGTCGGCCCGACAAATAAAAGGATCGAACGTATGCGTGCGTGTGTGTGTATATACGTTTGAGAGAGAAAGAGAGAGCGAGAGAGAGAGAGAGAGAGAGAGAGAGATTCAACGATATAGTCAACGAGCCGATAGAGTCCTTCGCGAAGAACGCGCGCGTGGATTCGAGGACGCATGCGCGCAAGTGCATCCATCTTTTCTACGCGCGCGAAAGCTGTAAATGCGCACACGCTTTGCACACACAAACACACACACATATATAGATACACACAAAGAAAGAGAGAGAGAGAGAGAGAGAGAGAGAACCTACATATTTCGTCGGTAGGAGAATCGACCGAGCAGCAACACGACCGTGGTGGCACCGTCGAAGCTGCTCGATGCTTCCTCTTCGTCCTCCTCCCCCTCCTCCTCCTCCTCCTCCTCCTCCTCCTCCTTCCCCTCCTCCTCTTTTCATCCACCGAGCTCGCCAACTCTACCTCTCTATCTCTCTCTATCTCTCTCACTCTCTCTACATCACATCTACCTCTACCTCTAACTCTTCTTCCACCATCACCTCCTCCTCCTCCTCCTCCTCCTCCTCATCCCACTCTTCAACCAGCTCCTCTTTGTACAGAAAGAGAGAGAGAGAGAGACAATGGAAGAGTGAATTCGCCGATAGGACGACGTGCGAACGCGTCGATGAAAGACAACGAATATCATCGGAGTAATCGTTGATGAATTATTATTCAAGAATTGACCTCTTTGTTAAGATCTTATTATTATCATGCTTTCTCTCTCTCTCTCTCTCTCTCTCTCTCTCTCTCTCTCTCTCTCTCTCTCTACTCCTTCTTCCTCTTCTTCTTTTTTTTTCCTTCTTGTTCTTTCATCGTCGTCAACGTCGTCATTATTCTCCTTCCCCCACCCCCTCCTCATGATCAGATTCGTTTCGTTGAATTCGCTCCGATCATAATCTGTTATTATTTATTTAGGAATCACAATTTAAAAAATATATATATATATATATATATTTTATAAAAAAAATATTTTATAAAATATATACATATATATAATATGTGTGTTAAAATATTGGAACACAAAATGAATGATATTTATGAATTACCATCGATCCCGTTGACGAGTTTTATTCTTTCGTTGGGATCTCTCCGATTTTTGTTCTTTCTTTTCTTTTCTTTTTTGGTTATTTTTGTTTCGTTTTTCTTTCCTTTATTTATTTATTTATTTGTTATCGGTTCAAACGATCGAAATTGTTTTTTCTTTTTTTGTTTCTTGGAATCGATATTTATTATTTCGTTAAAATGATGCGCTTCGCGTGAGTAAAGATTTTTGAGAAAATATGTGAATTAGGGATCAGAGGGTAGATAGATCGAACGATATTTGTATATATCATCATCGATTAGTCTTGATGACTTCTTTCTTGGGATATTTTTTTAATTATTTTTCCTTTCTAGGATTATTATCTCACGATTGGGATGATCGTTTTATTTAGGCTCGATACGTACGAATCTATCGGTTGTAATATTTTTTGGCTTTTAAAACAAACGAGAAGAAAGAAATGAAAGAAAGATAAACGAGAATGAAAGACGAAAAATAATACGAACGTTATTTTGTGAGTCACATTATGGATGATGATAATGAATGATGAAGTTTTGACTCCTTTTGTTGGAATATTTTATACTATTTTATTTTTCTTTCGATTATTATCTTCGCGATTAGAATGAACAACAATTCTATCTTTTATTCCTTTTTCTTTTTTTTCCTTGACTCATATATCTCATCGCGATTAGAATCGTTTATAATAAATGGAATATATGAATACGTTGTTGCGGCATTAAAAGAAAAAAGAAAGAAAAAAGAAAAACAAAATAGAAACGAAGAGAAAAAATATTTAAAGAATGTAGAGGAATACGTGATCGTGAAGAAAAAGAAAAGGAAGGAAAAAAAAAAAATATATAAAAAAAATAAAAAACAAGGAAAAAGAAATAAGAAAAAAGATAAAGATATCCGACGTACTTGTACGTATCGCAAGAAGAAAAAAATCTCGATAATATTATAAGGTAATTGCTTCCTCCTTTTATAGATCTTTGATTCATAACTAATTTCATTGTTAGCATGATCTGATTATATTGTCTTCGATCGTATGATAGCATTCAACTAATGACGTTATACATATATATATATTTATTTTTCGTAACGTTTATGTATTTCACGTCGAGCCGATATCGAACATCATTCTAATAAATCGCGATTAAACGGGTTGTATACGGTAAATATGTTCTTTATCGAATTCAACTCGAGGACTATGCCGGGATAGTTAACAAAATCGAGATACATTAACGCGAGAACATTGCAATCTGAATTCGTAGGACTACGTACACGTAACGGACGCGCACACATAGCAATACTTACATATATACATATATAAATAAGCACTTGTATATATATATATATATATATATATATATATAGTGAACATGTTTGTGTAACGTTTCGATCGATTACCGCTTAATTAGGAAATGGTGCTTTTAACTAATTGTCGATGTAACCGAACGGTTCGATTCGAGAGATCGCATTTTGTGGCTTCTCCAAACGAGTTCGATCGAGGAATCTCTCACCAAAATCGAGACCAATTTCGACCTTTCTTTTGTTTTTTTTCTTTTCTTCTCTTTTCTTTTCATTTTTATTTTATTTTCTTTCTTTTTTTTTTTTTTTTTTTTTTTTTTTTTTTTTTTTTTGATAAGAAAGAAACACACGAAGCCATCGATTTTTCTCCTCTCCCTCTCGGACGAGCTGTTTTTAAAAAGAAAGAAAGGAAAGGAAAAAAAATCAAGAGAGAGAGAGAGAGAGAGAGAGAGAATGAATTCGAAAAGAGAATTAATCACAGAACTGTTATCTTATCGGTGAGTTACTATATATATCGTTCGATGCTTCTCTTCTTGCGATAACACGAAACGAGTTTGTATATTACGCTCAACATTGTGACCCATTCGATGTTTTTCGAAGGTTTTATCGAGATATAATAATTATATTAATTCATCTGGATCGCCCGTCTCAAGGTCGTGAATCGATTATGCGACTAACGAATGGATACGATCAATTCTTTTTATTAAGATTATTACGTATGCGTAAGGAGAAAATTTGTTAATTATCGTATTTAATTTTGTTACGCGAGAAACGAAGAAAAATATAGGGAGATAGATAGACATATGATTTTATTTCTGTATGTATGTATGTATGTATGTATGTATGTATGTATGTATGTATGTATGTATGTATGTATGTATGTATGTATGTATGTATGTATGTATGTATGTATGTATGTATGTATGTATGTATGTATGTATGTATGTATGTATGTATGTATGTATGTATGTATGTATGTATGTATGTATGTATGTATGTATGTATGTATGTATGTATGTATGTATGTATGTATGTATGTATGTATGTATGTATGTATGTATGTATGTATGTATGTATGTATGTATGTATGTATGTATGTATGTATGTATGTATGTATGTATGTATGTATGTATGTATGTATGTATGTATGTATGTATGTATGTATGCATGTATGTATGTATGTATGTATGTATGTATGTATGCATGTATGTATGTATGTATGTATGTATGTATGTATGGATGGATGGATGGATATAAATTTTATTTATAATAATTTATATGTAAAAATTAAAAAAAAACGAATATATATATATATATATATATACATATATACACGTATTATTAGAGGTATATAAATTTATATCTGAACATTCATTTACATTAGAAGCATTGGATCCAATGATTCAATTTAATATAAATTTAAAGTCTAATATCTGTGAATTGAAAAAGACGAGTTTGTGTATAAATGTTGTACGAAAAAATTGTTCTATATTTATTACATAATATATATACATATATATATATATGTATATATATTATGTGATAAATATATAAATTCTTCCATTTATATTAGAAATAAATTCTACATCTCTCTTTCTTTCTCATTGCAATAAAAACGAATAAAAGAGATCACACTGAAAATCAATCGAATGATGAAATGATCAAACGATTAAACGATTAAACGTAAAATGTATTCCAAAGCTCATAGAATTCCGACTATTGTACCAATGTGCGTTCTATCTTATATATATATATATATATATATATATATATATATATATATATATATATATAGAAAGAAGGAAGGAAAGAAAGAAAGAGAGAGAGAGAAAAAAATAAAGTAAAACAAAACAAAAAAATGGAGATAAAAAAAAAAAAGAGAGAAAGAAAAACGGGATAAATAAAAGGAAAGATAAAAAGAAATCGATACGGGGCCCGGGATTTTGTCCCTGGAGTATAATAAAATTACATACGGAACGATAGAGAACGATAGAACAACCGTTCTCATAGTGATTCCGATAACTCAAGGTCGTTCCATACATGGTACTTCGAATTCCCTAAGTAGGATAGGATAGGATAGGATAGGATAGGTAGGCAGGTAGGTAGATTGGTTGGTAGGTAGGTAAGCATGCGTATGACTAAGAGAATCTTACTAAATGGCCGCCTTGCCAAGAGAGAACCTTGCTATAATATATCCATCCATCCATCCTCTCTCTCTCTCTCTCTCTCTCTCTCTCTCTCTCTCTCTCTCTCTTTATCTTTATCTATTTATCTACCTATCTTCCTCTTTGTCTCTCTCACTATAGCAAGGGAACAAACAAAACTGTATACTACCTTGCAATTAACTTCGAAGCTACTCAAGGGAGGATTACTCACCCGAGCATATATATATATATATATATATATATATATATATATATATATATATATATATATATATATATATATATATATATATATTGCTTGCTTTCATTGTCTCTTGCATTCTATGATGACATCGTTAACTTGTAAAAAGAATGTAGAAGAAGGAGGAGAAGGATGAAGGGTGAAGAGAAGGGGGACGACGAGAGGGAGGAAGAGTAAGAGGATGAGGAGGAGAGTGAAGGAAAGGAAGAAGGATGAGGGGGTGGAAGAAGAGGAGGAGGATATGAACAATATGGAGGCAACGATGATGACAATGACGACAATAGTAATAATGATGATGACGATGACGACTACGACGATGATGACGATAATGATAAAACGAAAATGGATAATAATCTAGCAGGAGAGATTGATAAAGGAAAGGAATAAAGAAAAGGAAAGAAAAAGAGAGAGAGAGAGAGAGGATATATTTCTTACAAAAAAAAAATAATCGACTGATTAATCAAAGAAATATTCTTTTGTTGATTAATGCTTCTAAACAACTGATTCAGATCACATTCTTATGAATTCATTATTATGGAATGTGAGTTTATAAGTAGTGTGAATGAATCACGAATACGATTTTAGAGTGAACGTATATATTATATATTTTATATATATGTGTGTGTGTGTGTGTGTGTGTGTGTGGAGGGGGTGAGAGTGTACGTGCGTTTGGTATAAGAAAGGATACAAATTAAGAATTATTGGATAAAAGATTTTTCTTTTTTTTTTTTTTTTTTTTTTTTTTGAAGAAAGAAATAAACCTAATGTTTTCTAATAGAAAAACGAGGCTTCCTTTAAAATAGTTGAAATAGATTTTATCTTTGAGAATAATCTCTTAGAAATAATTTTGTTAAAGATAAAGATAGATAGATAGAGAGAGAGAAAGAGAAAGAGAGAGAGAGAGAGAGAGAGAGAGAGAGAGAGAGAGATATAAATAGAATAAAACGATCTCTCTGTATTATAAATGCTTTCTGCAAGTCACATCGAGATGAGAACGACGAACATGCAAGCCGGTGTTGCATAATCGCCGGAATAACTCTTACGACTTTTAAAGAGAAAAATTTCATGTAAATACATAACTTCTTAAGTGGTACGAAAGAGAGTGCAGAACTCCGTAGAAAAATATCAGATGATATAGAAAGATAGAAAAAGAGATTGATAAACGTATAGATAGATAGATAGAGAAAGAGAGAGAGAGAGAGAGAGAGAGAGAGAGAGAGAGAGAGAGAGAGAGAGAGAGAGAGAGAGAGAGAGAGAGAGAGATTATATATAATCGTGTTAGTCAATCTCTTGAACCAACTTCATATATATACACGTATAACTTGAAATTGTTCCGATTCCATTGTATAAAATCACTAAAAAAAAAAAAAAAAAAAAAAAACAAAAAATTAAATAAAAACAAGAGAAAAGAAGAAAAAGAAATGTGTTCGTACATTAACGAGATTCTTTTTTAAACGATTAAACCTTGCCCTTTCCTTTCTTTTCTTTTTTCTTTTTTTTTTTTTAATCTTCGTTCTCGAAAAAGATTGCAGACGGATGAAACGATTCTTTTTGTTTGTTCGTTTTCGTTTGTGTTTATTCGTTTATTTTCGTTTTTTCTCCTCTTAATTCGATTGAGAATTAGATCGTTCAAGATAGTACATTTAAGTTGGCTATTTAAATGGCCGCGCCACTGCGTGGAATCTCACGTTTGACCTATAATTACATGCGCTATTTTTCGCCACACTGAGAGAGAGAAAATAGAGAAAGAGAGAGATTGAAAGAGAGAGAGAGAGAGAGAGAGAGAGAGAGAGATTCATCTGTCTGTCCGTCTTTCTCTTTTTCTCTCTTACTCTGAATTTCTCTCTCTCTCTCTCTCTCTCTCTCTCTCTCTCTCTCTCTCTCTCTCCCTCTTTATTTCGATCTTTCTTTCGAAGTAAGTTTTCTTAAGAAAGACGTCTCTCACGAGAAGAACGTTCATATAACGAAATAAGAAAAAGAAATAAAAAAAACACACACATGCATAGAAACAAATACACAAAAACGCGCGAACACGCGAACGTTCACGCGCACACTTACATACGCAAAAATGCGTGCACAACAAACCAAATATGTTTTTTTCAAATCTTAAAAGGTCCTTCGCTATTCCCGGTTTTTTAATAATGGTTCGCGACCGAAGAAAAATCCAGGCGTGTAACACTTGACCGATTTTAAAGACGAACGTTTTCAAACGGGTGGTCGACCTTTTTCAGGTTCGAAAAAATCTTTTCCTTTTCTTTCTTTCTTTCTTTCTTTCTTTCTTTCTTTCTTTCCGTCTTTATTTATTTATTAATTTTTTTTTTTTTTAAAGAAGAAGAAGAAAACAAAACTCATTTAAAAAATTCGTAAACGTCGGAATAACTCGTTAGAACCTTCGTCTTTGAGATGAAACTGTTCTGATAAAAATCGATCAAGAATTAATTAATTATTAACATAAATTATTATTTATATATATATATATATATATAAAATTTATACATGTATATATGTAAATGCTTTTAATTTTAATTCTAATAATAATAACGATGTAGAATATATTTTTCTATTTTACGTAATTTCTGTACGACATATTATGAATTTTATTTTAATAATATATACATACATATATATATATATATATATATATATATATATATATATAATTACTGTACCAATTATCATATATTTCATTTTTAATTTCAATAACAACAAAATATATATATATATATATTTCTTTTTCATAAAATAGAATTTTTTGGAATGAGACGATAATGAAATGAAATAAAAATTTGTTATTCATGCTCGATAGGACGTTTTTGTTTTTATTAAAGTGAGACAAATAAATAGAAAGAGAGAGAGAGAGAGAGAGAGAGAGAGAGAGAGAAAGAGAAAGGAAGAAAGAGGGAGAATTTGCACTAGCATTTCACGTGACCCTGATTGCACGGATCGGGAGTCAATATACGGCGAGTGGTCTTCGGCAATTTCGAAGGTGACCAAAGCAGCTTAAAAATAGATCTCGCCGGCACTGAAAATAAAGCCGACTAGTTTGTACACACCACGAGCTAACGTTCGATTTACGAATGGAACTACTCTATACGTCGACGATATTTCGCATAGGTACATACATGTTTCCATATATGTACATATATATATATATATATATATATATATATATATGTAAACATAGGTATATTTCTCTCCTTCTATTTTTATTTTGTATGTTATTTTCGTTTTTTCTCTCTATCTCTTTTCTCTTCCTTTCTTTTTCTCTCTTATCGTTTCGATCGGCAACAAATAAAATCGTACGTGAAAAATAGCTTCGTGCGTTTCGGGAGTTTACGATTTTTGTTTATCGTGGAATTGTACGTACGTTATGGCAATAGTTAAAAAATAATATATCTGTAGTCTGGAAACCGATGTAATAATGGTCGCAAAACTTTCAAAACAATTCGATATTATAATTTGTCGGTCATGAATACATCGTTGAAATATTTATCAGATATTACGGGCAATTATATTTTGTAAACGTTTTATTGTTACATATATACACGCGCACACAAATATATATATATATATATATATATATATATATATACATATACATATATTATAAAAATATAAATACATATATTTCAAAGTATATACACGGATAATACGTATGTAAAACTAAAACGTTTGCATAAATCAAGAATTATAACATGTTATGAGATATATATATATATATATATATACTGACACAGGTTAATGCGAAAATCAATAGTAAAATAGATATTATTAGCGTTAACTATTGAAAGTGATGTGAAAATTAAGAAAAGATGAAAATCTTTATTTGTGCTCTCTACGTAGGATGCAAAAGGATGCAAACGGTCAAAGCGCCCACGGTAAGCGGTATTACGTAAGTTTTCGCTAATGATAGATCCAATGGCCGATGGGATCTATCATTTTGTTCAAAACAATGATCGCTCGATTGACCAACGATGCAATTATGCTTTTGTAACAACGCGTTAAAGACCGACTTTCACTTCTTTCCGTCCAGCAGCACAACCTATACGTTCGATGTTGCTTAGAATAGCCTCTTTGGCTCTACCTTTTAAAAATGGCGAGGGAGTAAGCTGGAGATGGAGGAAGACGATGTGTGTGTGTGTGTGTGTGTACATAGAGTGAAACCGAGAGAGAAAGATGGATAGAAAGAGAGACAAAGAGAGAGAGAGAGAAAGAGAGAGGGTGAGAGTATGAGAAGAAAAATAGAATCTATAAAGAGATAATACTATAATGTGATAGAGTGAATTATAAATTATA
>OU426860.1:4219552-4222052 GCA_911387685.1 Dolichovespula media
GAGAGATAGGAAGATGAGAACGAAGAGATGAAGCAGAGTGGAGAGTTGAAAATAGAAAAAAAAGGGATGTCTATGTACGTGTTCGTTCGTTCGTTGTGTGTGTGTATATGTCTGTGTCTGCTGCTGTGTGTGTGTGTGTGAGAGAGAGAGAGAGAGAGAGAGAGAGAGGGAAAAAAAAGAGAGAAAGAGGGAAAAGTTTCTCGCTCGTTCGTCAAAGTTTTCATTACAAATACGAATACCTCCGCAATTTTTGTTTTTTTTTCCTTCTTCTTCTTCTTCTTCTTCTTTTTCTTCTTTTTCTTTTTCTTCTTTTTCTTCTTCTTCATCCCCCAGAATCGTACGAATTTATTAAACTTTATTCGGTCGTTCGTTCGATACTAAACATTACGATTTCTTACGAGTGTGATTTCGATTTGGCTCACAGTGATCGTTTGAATTTTTTAAATGTGTAAATTTCGACTGGCGGGTGGGATGGTTGGGGTGTGGGCGGGAGTAAACTCGTTGGAAGGAGAAAAATGAAAAAAAAAAAAAAAGGATAAATGAAAAAATAGAAAAATAGAAAAATAGAAAAAAAAATACAAAAAAAAACGCCCGACGGTTTTATCGATTGCCTTTCTTCCTTGTCTTTTCTATCTTTGGCCTCTCTCTCTCTCTCTTTTTTTTCGATTCTTCGAAGCTTAAAGAATATTAAAATCTACGTTAGAATAATTTTAACCGGTGAGATAGGTTAACTCGTTGAAAATAGAAAAAACAAAAGGAGAAAATCGATGGATTTCATCGATCTTTTTCTTTTTGTTTTTTCTTCTCCTTTTTTTTTTTGGTTTTCTCTTTTGAAGGGAGATGAAACGGAAGGGAGCTTTGCGGATTGGACGAAGTAACGGTGGGTGGGTGGGTGGGTTGGGGGGTTGAATTAAAATTTACGTTACAGCAATTTTTTAACTCGTGAGATGTTACCTTGTTAGAGAAAAAGTAAAATAAGAAAAAGAAAAAGGAAATCGACTAATTTAGCAACTTCTTTTTCCTGAAAGAAAAAAAAGAAAAGACACACAAAAACAAAAAAAAAAGGAAGAAGTAGAAATTAAAATTCGCGTTAGTAATCAGAAAACTTGCGAGTTAAATTATAACAGTAATAAAATAAAACAGATAAATATATAAATAAATTAATAGATAAATAAATAAATAAAGGAAACGAAGGAAGGAGAGAAGCAACGAATTCGTCGACCACTTGTTCGGCTCTGTTACACCGTTCTTTTTTTTTTTTCTTTTTTTTTTACTCTTTCAAATCGTAATCCTTACGCGCAATTATTACAACTCGTTTGAGATAAATTTGAAAATTTGAAACTCGTCGAGACACGAAGATCCTCGCTTCGCGCTTTATTTCCTTTTATTTTTCTTCCTCAGTATAGGGCGGTCGTATCGAGGGAAAAATTTTGATCAACAATTTTCCTTCAAATAATTTCAACTCGAACGAGTTGGAGTCGAGAGTTCACTCGTCAAAGAGAGAAACAGAAGATAAAAGAGGAAAAAAAAAAAGAAAAAGAAATCACGGATTCATCGTTTGGAATTATCAGCGCGTGTAAAGATTGTTGCTTCGAGTTTCCATTTTTTTTTCTCTTTTTTTTTTTTTTTTTTTTACATAAGCGATCGTTCCACAAAAATCGAATATTTCTTTCTCCCGTATCCTTTGATCTTTCCGATCCTACAAATTGAATGTTTTCTCTCTCTCTCTCTCTCTCTCTCTCTCTCTCTCTTTGTTTTCGTTTTGCTTTTGCGATGAAGAGGTTCCGTCGTTTTCCTTTTTTATTTATTTATTTATATATTTCTTTCCTTTGCATTTTTTTTTAATTCTTTTTTCATTGTCTTGTTTCTATTTCTCTTTCTTTCTTTCTCTCTTCTTTTTCTTTTTTTTGTTACGAAAGAATATCGAACCAGACCGAATTAGAATCGACCTGTCGACGTTCCCTTCGTCGTTTCATATCATTCGTACGCAACAAGTAATACTTGTGTTCACAGAAGCTATCTCTCTCTCTCTCTCTCTCTCTCTCTATCTCTATCTATCTGTCTATATCTATCTCTATATCTATCTCTATATCTATCTCTATATCTATCTCTATCTCTATCTGTATCTCTATCTCTATCTCTATCTTTCTCCTTCTCCTCTTTCCTTTTCCCTCAAACTCAAGTGGAATCTGTCGAACTTGTATCCAGTTTCGTTAATCAATAACTCGATACATCGAATTTTATACTTCGTATCCCACGGATTGGACGATGACAAATTTTTCGTTAAATACGATAAGTTCGACGTATCATTTTATTTGATTATTTTACCGTTCCATCTTTTTTTTTCATTTTTTCATTTCCCTTCGAGCATGCTTGTTGAAAATTTTATATTGATTCTCTCTCTCTCCCTCTCTCTCTCTCTCTCTCTCTCTCTCTCACACACACACACACACACACACACACACACACACACACAAACACACACATTGTATTATTTCAT
>OU426860.1:4227052-4257052 GCA_911387685.1 Dolichovespula media
GTTATTGTCTTATATTACAAAAATTAAACAAAACGGAACAGGACGTTAATAACGTGCCGTAACAAATATATATTGTTGTTGTTATTATTTTTATTATTATTATTATTATTATTATTATTATTATTGTTATTGATAATATATCGATTATATATTAATCTCAATCGTAAATTAATAACGAAAAACAAACGCGTTAGTCGTTAATTAAGGAAAATAAATTATTATCGTAACGATTCTCATAATTAACAAAATTATCAAATACATAAACGCGCAATCAAACGAACGAACGAACGAACGAACGAACGAACGAAACAAGAAATAGAGAAACAGAAAGGAGAAGAAGAAGAAGAAGAAGAAGGAAAAGTAAAAAAAGAACAGAAAAGAAAAGAAAAGAAAAAAAAAAACATGAGAAAAAAGAAAAGGAAAAATTAGGTAGAAAAATTTTTGGAAAAAGAGAATCGGTTGGTTTTAAAGTCTGCCGAGAAACTTTCATGGAGAAAATTTTGTTCGGAGTTAAGGGCCGGCGGTGAGGCGTGGTGGGGTGAGGTGAGGTGAGGTGAGGTGAGGTGAGGTGAGGTGAGGTGAGGTGAGGTGAGGGACAGGATGGACAGGGGAAAGGAGGGAAGGAGACAGTGGAGAGACGGGGAGCGGGGATAGAAAGGTGGGTTTTGAAGTGTACGAAAGGAAACGGAGGGGTCTCTCGAGTAAATGGGCAACGCGATGCCTGTCCTGGATGGCGAGGGAGGGAGGGGGAGAGAGAGAGAGAGAGAGAGAGAGAGAGAGAGAGAGAAGGGTCGAAAAAAGAAGGGATGGAAGCGTTAAGGGTGGAAGAGAGATTCGTCGAGTCCGATCCTACGAAGCTTCCGAACATGCTTTTCAATATTTACGAATAACTACGGCCGATTAACTAGAAAGGCAGGAACGAAGGGGAAGAAGAAGGACACGGGGAGGGGGGAGGGGAGGGGGGGAAGAGGAGGGAGGAGGGAGAAGGAGGTACAAGAGAAATGGTCGGCAGTCGAGTGGCAAAGCTCGAAGAGCGTAAGAGAAGGAAAGAGCGAGCGAGAGAGAGAGAGAAAGAGAAGGGGGAATGAATTAACCTAACTCTCTCTCTCTCTCACTCTCTCTCTCTCTCTCTCTCTCTCTCTATCTCTTTTCCTCGAAATCCTGACCAAGATCGTGATATAACGTTAACCCGATGAATCGTAAATTGATAGGACAGATAAAGGGCAAAGGAGAAGCGATGCGTATCAATGAAAAGGACTGACCTAAACTGCCCTTTTCATAGATAATAGAAAAACGTTGAGCAATTCAACCGAATTTTCACTACTCATCTATCTCTCTCTCTCTCTCTCTCTCTCTCTCTCTCTCTCTCTCTCTCTCTCTATCTCTATCTATCTCTCTCTCTCTCTGTCTCTACCTATTTATCTATCTGTCTCTCTTTTCCTTCTTTTTTCAATTTTTATTTTTTTGCCTTCTTTTCTTTTTTTTTTTTTTTCGTGAACGCATTGTTAATATAACAGTCGAAGTATGTTAAAATGAACTAATGACACTTTACATAGATTGTTAGATATAATGGTGGTTTGGAATTCTTTTTTGGAATAATTTTTTTCTTCTTTTTTTTTTTTGTTTTTTTTTTACAGTAATTAAGCTTGTACGATTTTGCCTAATACTATCCTATATGTATACGCACACACATACATACATACTTACATAAGTACACACACACACACACACACACACACACACACGTTTGGGCTTATACGTTTTATATTTCTAACTATTATTCTACGATTATTCTTATATACGAAATTTTTCTTCTCTTTCTTTCCCTTTTATTTTGCATATCGTCGATATTATATCTTCATCACTACGATATATCCTTCCTTTTGTAGTGACACTTTATGACAATAAAAATGATTTTAGGAGGGAATCAAAAATTATCCCTAGAACAAAGTAAACGAGAAATTGAATAAATACATACGCGCGCGCGCGCGCGTGTGTATGTGTGTGTGTGTGTGTGCAAAAAAAAAATAAAAAAATCTACCAGTTGATAAGAATCCGTATATATCAATTAATTAATTCGATTTCTTTCATTTAATATCATCTCGATTGAAACGAACTCTCGAACACGCACTTAGATGATATACGTACTCATACACACACACACACACACACACACACACGTATACGGGGAGGGAGAGGGAAATAGAATAAAAAAAAAAAAAAAGATGACAAAGAGTAACTAATTATTACGTACATAATAAATAGCGAGACACAAAAGTGGAAAGGGTGTAAGCATGAGGAGTGATATAGAATGAAAGTGTACGTGTGTATGTAAGAGAGACAGACAGAGACAGAGAGAGAGAGAGAGAGAGAGAGAGAAGGGAAGTAGTAGAAGAAAAAGAAAGGTAAAGGAATATGTCGCGAAATGGAACGAGCCGTTGTCAAGCAACGCTCGCATTGTTATCGATCATATGCTTGCGAACGAAGTATGTGCTTGAGATTAACGATAGACGAACGGACGGACGGACGGACGGACGGACGGACAGACAGACAGACAGACAGACAGACAGACAAAGAGAAGGACGGTCGGACGGACGGGGGAAAAGATAAAAGTTTCGAGAGAAAATTTTACAATATAACATCGATTTATTTCTACCAATCTGTATGCTAATTGGACAACGTTTGAAATGAATCTTTGAAATAAAAAAAAAAAAAAAAAAACAAACAAACAAAATTCTTTTGTAAGATCTCTCTAGATAGTCGTCTAAATTATTATTATTATCATCATTATTATTATTATTATTATTGTTATTATTATTATTTTATTATTATTATTTTATTATTATTAATGTTATTTATTATTATTAGATGAATTATCTTTTTCAATAATCTTTTTCGCGCACGTTAACGTTCTTATTAATTCTTAAACTTGTAAAACCCGTAAAAAAAAAGAAATAAAATTAAAAACAGAGAGAGAGAGAGAGAGAGAGAGAAAAGAGGAAAGAAAAGGAACACATTGCATAAGGTGAAACTTATGGTACGAGTTAAAAGATCATCTTTAGTCATGTCACAATGTATAATTTCTTTCCCTTTTTTTATTTGCATCAAAAAAAAAGGAAAAATAATTTATACATATATAATTATATGAAGCGCTCTCTCTCTCTCTCTCTCTCTCTCTTTCTCTCGGTATAACTTACAGAATTATGCTGTAGTAATGTCATAACGCATGACTTTTTTGTGTCGAAAAAAAAGAAGGAAAAAGGAAAAAAAAAGGACAACAGAAATCATGCAATACGGAACTCTCATGGTATTACATACGAAATTACGCATTACTACGTAATAACGTGTTTTGTAATGTCAAAAAATGTAAAAAAAAAAAAAAAAAAAAAAAAAAAAAAAAAAAAAAAAAAACAAAAAAAAAGCACAAAAATTATAAAATGCGAAACTTATTGTACAAACGCATGCCCCGCGCATCACAAGTACACCATACTAAAATTTAATTCTTACATTATTTGTCAGCAATTAACGCGCTCTAACGACGTTTGCGAATTAATAATCGATTTTGCGAAAAAAAAAGAGAGGAGATAAATATATTAGAAAAAAAAGAAAAAAAGAAGAAGAAGAAGAAAAAGAAACAAAGAAAAAGAAAACGGATACAAATTTGGATATAATTAAAGGATAATAAACGATAAGCAACGGATCTGGATTAAAGATTCGTTAATACGACTTCAAACAGGCTGTATATATCGTCGTGATCTATTTTTCACCCCCCATCTTCCTTTCTTTTTCCATTAAATTTAAACGATCAACGAAGGGCTTTAGTACGGGAGAGAGAAAGAGGGAGAGAGAGAGAGAGAGAGAGAGGGGGGGGAGGAGGGTAGAGAAATATAAGTATCGCGTGGCTAAAGAGCGACGTTCTAGTAGTAAGTTTGGGAGAGAATGTGACGCGTTAAAAAGGGTTGAGAAGAAGACGAGAAATGAGGCAGGGGGGAGGGGTGGAAATGGTGGTGAAGTGGCGAAGGGGTTAGAGGGGGCACGACAAGAGAGAAGGAGAAGGGGAAGGAGGTCTTAGTTCGTCGGCAGGATGTGCATAGAGAATTTTGAGACTCGATGAAAATCGATCGGCGTGTATCCCTCCTTCCCTCTCAGCCAACCAACCAACCAACCAACCAACCAACCAACCAACCAACCAACCAACCACCCTCCCGACCCTCCCTCCCTCCCAGCCTCCATAACCATCCTACCGCCACCCTTTAACCCCCCACCCAATCCCTCATCCCCTTTACACCGACTCTCCTGCCCGGTTAGAGAGACCGGCTGTCCACAGATTGCCGGTCTGCACACCGAAACACATACATACGTATTTACGTACTACGTACATACGTTACGTATACGTGTGTATGTGTGTATGTGTATGTGTGTGTGTATATATATATATATATATACACATACGGACATACTCTGTTAGAGCGAGGAAGCAACGTGTAACACATTCAACAGAGATTCCATATACATATATATATATATACGTCTTTCTCTATATATATAATATATATATATATATATTATATATATAGCATCAGACACGTAGAGACGCGGGTGCACACCCTCCTGCGTGTAAAAGAGAGAGAGAGAGAGAAAACGAGAGGTGGCTACGTGACGATCGGTGCGTGTAGGGAAGAACGGTAGACGAACCAGAACAAAAGACCCTCTTTCTCTTTCTTTCTCTCCCTCTCTCTCCTCCCTCTCTCTCTCCTCTCTCTCTCTCTCTCTCTCTCTCTCTCTCTACTTTTCGTGAGATCGAGAGAGAGAGAGAAACACGAATCCACCAAGTCGACTCTGAGAGAACGACAAAGACAGTCTTAATTCTCTCTCTCTCTCTCACTCTCTCTCTCTCACTCTCTCTTTTTCTCTCACATTCTTTCTTTCTTTCTTTCTTTCTTTCCTTCCTTCTTTTTCTCTCGTTCGGTACTCACTCCCTCATTTTCTCTCTCTCTCTCTCTCTCTTTCTCTTTCTCTCCTTCTCTATCCGACCTCAGCACTCCCTCCCCCTCCCAACTCCCCAACACCCCGCCCCACCGTTTACTCCTGCTTCATCCTGCTTCCAACAGAGCTTTCGAGAGTTGCATTCGCTCTCAGCTCGAGACGCTCGATATTTTAATTCCTACCGATCGACCAACCAACCTTCTTCTCCTTCTCCTTCTCCTCCTCCTCCTCCTCCTCCTCCTCTTCCTCCTCTACATCGTCCACTCCCTCCTCCATCTTCCTCTTCTTCTTTCTCTTCTTCTTCTTCTTCTTTCTTTTTCTTCTTCTTCTTCGTCTTCTTCATCTCTTCTTCTCTGTCTCTTTTATTTTTTCTCATTCCGTATATTTGTTGTGTTGTGTGTATGTGAATGTGTGAGGTAGAGAAAGAAGGAGAGAATGAGAGAGTAGAGTGAGTGAGAGCGAGTGAGAGCGAGCGAGAGAGAGAGAGAGAGAGAGAGAGAGGAAAAGCAACACTATCTCAATGAGACCATACACACACACACATACACACGAACACACGAAACACACGCACACTCATATATATATCCCTAGCCAGCCGAAAAATTATGCCAACGTGCTCTACGAATTTTTCCGTTCGAGCGGATTCCACCCTGTCTTGTTTAACGATTGGTTAACAGAGGGAATGTCCAAAGACAATTTTTCTCCTTATGCTGGGTCGACTAAATTTAATGATTCCTTTTTTTTTTCTTTTCCTTTCTTTTTCCTTTTTAATTATTTCTTCTTTGTTTTTTCTTTTTGTATTTCGAACAAAGTAATAACATATTGTAACGATCGATAATTATCTGTATGTATGTATATATATATATATATATATATATATATATGTATATATATATATGTATATATATATATGTATATATATATATGTATATATATATACATGTATATAATGACTACATAGATCGATCATGTTAAATTAAACTAATTATATATATATAATTTATTTGTTTACGAATAAGATTTTAATGTATAAATAAAAAATAATATAAATAGTATTACATTAAAACATATATATTTACGTACACTATATATAAAAGCAACTAGTTTTTCGAATATTCGAATATCCATATAAAAGATTGGTTAAATTAAAGCTCCGCTTAACGATGATCGATAAGGAATCGTGATAAATTCGTATCAATTAGTCATCGATATCGATAACTCGATAATCGCGAATATCCGTTCAGAAAAGTCACATATGTATGTATGTATACATATATATATATATATTTATATATATATACACACATATATTTATATTTATATTCATATTCGTAAATATGTACATACATACACATGTATGTATGTACGTACGTATGTATATGTATGTATGTATGTTTAGCTTCGAATTTGCCGTGAAAACTTGCCACTCGTTTGTTCCACTTCGATCGAATTTCAAAGTGCTGATCGCTATACACAAAACACGTACGTACGTAGAGAGAGAGCATGCATGCATACATGTACATACATACACACATACATACATACATACATACATACATACATCATACATGCATACATACATATATACATACATATATACATACATACGTACATACATACATATATATATACATACATGTATGCATACATATGTATTCGTTGGCGGCGAAGTCCTCGAGAAATCGCAGCTCGTGACGCTATAAGAGTAAAAATACGATACCACGCTCTCTCACTCGTTATCTCTCGTGTGCTTCTGCTAACGGAATATAAGCGATCTCTCGAATGCTTAGATCAGGTGAAAATAGATCTTACGTCAGGATTTAACACGAATAACGAACGATATACGATAGTTACTCGATTAAATTTTCAATTCATTATGAAAACGGTTTATCCATTGTTATCAATTACGACATGTGTTTATATATATATGTGTGTGTGTGTGTGTGTGTGTGTGTGTGTGTGTGTCTGTTTTTGTGTATGTATATATATGTGTGTATCTATATACGTTCAAATTACGTTAATATATGCATTATATTATATAGTGGTTACTTATATACATGTTATACATAACTACATTTACAAATGAATATAAATTAATGAAAAAGTAATACAAATTTAATTTAATTTAATTTAATTAATAAAAATATATGTATATATATGTTTACATCAATATATGATTTATTTACTTTAATATATAATTTTCAACAAATAAAATATTTCTATTTATAAACAATAAGATACATATATATATATATATAAATGAAATTAAAAATAAAATTGGTTGTAAACATATTGCAGGAATAGATATTGCGTTACATTTCGCACGAATAAATCGAAAGGAGTAAAGAGAAAAAGGTTTGAAAACAGAAAACCGAAAACGTAATAACCAAAATAAACAGCTTATCTATAAGCGATATTAAACGAGTCAATATTTTGCATGTGATCGTTGCTTGACGAAAAATTAGGCACAAAAATTCACAACTTCGTTATCAATTTCGAGTTTCCTCCACGATAAGAACGTCGAGACGTTCGTTAATTATCTCTTCGTTATTTCACTATGTTTATCTATGACATATATATATATATATATATATATATATACACATACATACACACGCACACATACATAGACACGATATAATACATACATAAAATGCATTGGAAGAGTGTCCGAAGGCTATCGATACATTGTTTTAAGTTCATTTCGATAACGTCGTCCGTTATCAATGATACGAACGTTAATAATGAACGAACATGATCGCATTTCGTTTCGTTATTATAATAATTCTATTAACTTTTTATTTATATATATATATATGTGTGTGTGTGTGTGTGTGTGTGTGTGTGTGTTGTGTGTGTGTGTGTATATATGAATATCATTAATTTCTTTTTTTTTGGGACACCCTCTTAGCAATATTAACATTTTATTGAATTAACACTTATAAAAAAAAAAAAAAAAAAAAAAAAAAAAAAAAAAAAAAAAAAAAAAAAAAACGAAAAAGAAAATAAAATCTAAGAAAATAAGACGAGAGAAAGAAAGACACAGTGAGAGAGAAAGAGAGGGGGGAGGAGAGGGGGAGAGAGAGAAAGAGAGATGTAAAAAGAAAAAGGGAAAGCTATTAAAATATTGAGGACCTATTCGGACAAGTCATTTTGATTTATTTGCGTATTCATTGTGTTTATGTGTGTGACAATACTTCGGAGATTTACCGGGATTAACGAAGGATTAAGAAGGTTAAACGGTCCTCACTCGAATTAGGAAGGATTTGAAAGAAAGTACGATATATATATATATATATATATATATATATATATATATATATATATATATATATAGATAGAGAAATAGAGATAGATAGATAGATATATATGTAGAGAGAGAGAAAGAGAGAGAGAGAAGGGAAATAGAAACGTCATGCGCTACCTACAAGTAAGCAAGTTTGTCCTTCGAGTTTCTAACGTGTACGTCGAACACGACGACAACGACGACGACGACGACGACGACGACGACGACAAGTAAATGTACGCTTCTCTCTCTCACGGTAGTAGGTCCGACTTTTACGGGAAACGTTGAGAGGTGTAATATCCGAGGAAGGACAACTCACTGTAGAGAGAAAGGAAGCTCGCCTTAGAAAACCTCTCGAAAGTCGTCCTACTATACCAAGCCGAACACCGACCTTCTCTCTCTATCTCTCACTCTTTCTCCTTCTCACTCACCCGTCACTTTTATTTTTCTCTATTCTCTTGCAATTCTCGTTATTCGCTATTCTCGGATCTCTTGTGAAAAAAAAAAAAAAGAAAAAAAAAACAGAGAGAAAAACAATAATACTGTCAGAAGATGATTTATTATAATTGCATTTTTTTGCATTTATTATAATTAAATATAAATATTTATCTATGCGTGTGTATATATATATATATATGTGTGTGTGTGTGTGTATGCATATCTACACAATCGCATAATATAGGTCGCCAATATGTATGCATGCATGTATGTATGTATGTGTATCAACAATCGTATAATATTAGGTCGCCAAGGATGAAATTTGTAGGAAAAAAAAAAATAAAAACAATTAACTACAACTTTCATCCTCGACGATCTAATATTAACTTTATTTTATCTCTGTATAAGCATATATAAATAAAAGAATAAAACAAAAATAAAAATGTCCATCGGGAAACAGTCTTCCGTCCGTCGTTCGAATAAATTAAGGAAAGAAGAAAAACAGGACAATAAAAACGTCTCGCGCCTAATACCTTTTAAAAAAAATGATTGATTATTTTTCGTGAACATAAATAAATATACGCATGAATATACGCGTACGTACCCAGGTAATAAACCCAATAAACGCGAATAAGAATCGTAACGATTGTACCGGACCTTTTTGTGCATTCGCCATTGATCGAAAAGAATCCTTAAGGGTCTCGTGATATATCATAAATCATTTTCATTCTCTTTTCACTTCACATTCGTTTATTAAATTCTCTCGTTGTTCAAAAACAGCACGAAAATGCTTTGTTTCTGTGAGATAAGAATTTTCGAAAGCCGACGCGCGATTGGAAGCCGTGCAACGGCAGTGATGGTGTTGCTGGCGAAGGACGAGGAGGAGGAGGAGGAGGGGGAGAAGGAGGGAGAGGGACGTTTTCGACGTGACGAGAGAGAGGAAACACGCATTTTGCTTTTGGATCCAATGCTTTTCCACGATGAGAAGGGGGTGAAAGGAAGAGAAACGGAGAGGTACGGGAGAGAAGAGAATGAGCGGGAAAAGGGGGTGAGGGGAGAGGAGGGGAAAAGGAAAGGAGAGGAGAGGAGAGGAGAGGAGAGGAGAGGAGAGGAGAGGAGAGATAGGAGGGTAGGAAGGGGTGTTGGGTGGGGTTGGGTGGGGAGGAGAGGAAGTTCGATTTTCCCTGCTTTTCCCAAATATTATCCCTGCGCGAAAAACCTGGAACGATTATTCTGGAACGTTCGATGTTGGCTAAAAGCGAGAAAAATCTCTGATGGCGGTGGCTACGTAGTAAGTACCTTACTTCGCGTGGAAGGAGCCGAAGGATGGCCGAGAAGGAAACGAAAGAGGATGAGGAGGTTACAACGTAATGGTAGAGTAGAGAGAAACGTTGAAGAAGTTTACGCGCGTTTGTATGTATATAAATGTGTCTTACGAGTGTATTAGAGTGTATTGTGTATGTGTGTGCGTGTTAGTGTGCAAGGAAGAGGGGGAGGAGGTAAAGCACGCGGGCGAGGGGAAAAACGACTCGGAACTCGCGAGCCGTAGCGGTACTCGTTTTCTTCGCTGCCATACACATACACTGAGGGAAAGAGAAAGAGAAAGAGGGAGAGAGTGAGGGAGAGAAAGAGAGAGAGAGAGAGAGAGAGAGAGAGAGGGAGAGAGAGAGAGAGAGAGCTATCCACCTTGCCACGAAATCGAATAAATCGTCATTTCTCTCTCTCTCTCTCTCTCTCTCTCTTTTTTCTTTCTCTTTTTTCTTTCGTTGATTCGATCAGTAGAGGTCATCGAACCGAATTAATACCAAACAAGAATCATACGTATCTATATATGTGTGTATATACGATGTAATTAATAATAATAATAATAATAATAATAATAATAATAATAATAATAATAATAATAATAATAATAATAATAATAATAATAATAATAATAATAATAATGATAATATATAATCATAAATTTGTCGTATCTTTTATTATCTGATTTTATCGAACGAAATTAATCTATTCCGTAAGACAGTTATTAATACTATTTACTCGTCCCTTTTTACTCGTACCTTCATATCTCTTTTATCTCACGTTTCCTTTTTGTCTTTGGTATAATTTCTTTTTCCTTTTCATTATTTTCATTCGTTTCTTTTCTTTTTCTTTTTTCTTCTTTCTTCGTAACAAAAAGAAGAAGAAGAAGAAGAAGAACAAGAACAAGAACAAGAACAAGAACAAGAACAAGAACAAGAAGAAGAAGAAGAAAAAAATAAGCTAGCCCCCCTGTGCGTAAAAATTGGAGTAAGATGGATCTCTTATATCACGGGGTTGAAAATTCGTAGAACCGTAGGGTACAACTCTTGGCGATCGAGCGTTTCAGATAGGCCGTTGGTAAAGAAAAGTCGTCGTAATATTTCACGGAGGGCGAACGAGGAAGTAGCGACGACGATGGAGGAGGAGGAGGAATAGGAGGGGGAGGAGGGGGACAGGGGGGGTAGGAGGAGGAGATGGTGTTGTAGAGAGGGAAGAGGAGAGTAAGAGGAGGAGGAGGAGGAGGAGGAGGAGGTGGAAAAGGAGTAGGATGAGGAGGAAGAGAAGTAGAGGAAGAGGGAAAGGTTTGAAGAGAAAGAGAGAGCCAGAGAGAAAGGGGGAGAGAGAGAGAGAGAGAGAAGTCGAAACGAACTCGGTGCTCGTTTCTATGCAGCGGTATTTGCTTGCCTTGCAACGAGGTATTTCAGAATAGTCATTATCACTAGTTCGCTTCCTCCTCATAATAGAAACTCGAATGGATCGCCTCGACTTTTCTTTTTTTTTTTCCTCGCTTCTTCCCTTTTCTTTCCTTCCTTCCTTCCTTCCTTCCTTCCTTTCTTTCTTTCTTTCTTTTTTCTTCTATCTTTTTCCTTCTCTTTCTCTCTTCGTTTTATTTTTATTTTCATTTCTATCTTTCGAAACGATCGAAACTATCATAGAAACTATCACACGAAACTATCGGACGACGAACATACATATCGTAAATATACCGATTATTGTTTAGACCTTTACCTATAAATATACTGTCGATATGTATGTCGATACAATTATTTGAGTCGATATGCGCAAATATTCGAAGGACTTTTATGGCTAACCGTTATTACATAGCTCGTTAAAATCCTAAATAAATAAATAAATAAATATATATATATATATATATATATATATATATATATATATTTACGTGTGCACCTGTCGTGTCTTCCCTTTTAACTATCAACTCACATTTACTAAAGTTCTTTCGTTGAAATATCGTGAAAATACGAAGATCGATGTTACGAGTGGATCCTCTCTCTCTCTCTCTCTCTCTCTACTTTTTCTCTATCCATCTATCCATCTATCTATCTATCTATTTATCTTTCTTTTTCTATCTTTACATCTTTTTTCGGATTCGTTCACGAATCTACTAGCTATCTAGAGTTACATTCGTCAATTAAGCCCTATTTGAAAATACATCGTGGAAAAGCCGGCCGTCAGCCGCAAAGGTAAATACGTCCCTTCCCACCCCCCACACCTGCCTCGCCTCCGCCCCCTCCTCTTCATCCCCTTACCTTTTACTCTCTTCCGCTTCTCACTCGTACCCGGTACTCTTGTCCGGGCTTACAAAGTTATGCCGTATTCCTCGTTAAATAACGGAAAGGTAAAAGGAGAAGGATGATGATGATGAAGAGGAAGAGGAGGAAGAGGATGAGGAGGAGCATGAAGTAAAAAAGGATGGAATGAGTAGGATACGAAAATAAAAAAATAAAAAAATAAAAAAAAGACAAATAAAGGAAAAAAGGAAACGTTAAACAAAAAACAAATACGTATTCGCGAGTTCACCGACGAGCTCTTCTACCAACGGATCCGAGCATTATCTTTCGCGTTTTGCATTTCGAAGATGAAACAAATATCATTCTTTTTTCGGATATTATTCGAATTATATCTCGAGATAAATATAATGCGACAGGTGAAAGAAAATTACTAGATATAATTTATAAAATATGACAAGAGAGATAATTTAGATAGATATCTATAGATTTAGATGTGTGTATGTATATATATATATATATATATATATATAACTCGATTCTAAATGGAACACAAGACCCCCACCGATAGAAGGACTATATTATCGATTAATCGTGATTCACGATAAAAAGTTCCACTTTCGATTTTCCGTTCGAACGAATAAATTGAAACCAAAATGTAAGCGGCGCTAAAGCTCGGATACGAACGATCTCGATATTCTCGATTTTCAATGGATCCGATCAGTTAGAGAGAGAGTCAAAAGCACATTGTCATCGTATACATATGTATATATATCTATCTATATGTAAGTACATACGTACATACATACATGCATGCATGCATGCATGCGACACACATAAATGCATACATACATATATACTACCTATAGACGTGTATAAATAAATAAATAAAAAAAAATATATATATATATATATGTCAATATAAATATATAAATATATATAGATATACATACACACATATACACGTACATATATCGATACCTGTGGCAAACCAACATAGAGAACGAAAGAGAAAGAGAGAGAGAGAGAGAGAGAGAGAGAGAGAGAAAGACGCCTTACCGCTTTCAAATATATCCCCGTCGAGCATCCATAACAAACCCTTCCTATCTCCCATTAAATCAAACGCAAACCGCCCGGCGAGCCGACAGTTCATTTAACCCGCCCCCTTCCGTGGCGGCGCTCGACGACCACCCCGCCCTCTAACTCTCTCTCTCTCTCTCTCTCTCTCTCAAATCATCCGTTCGTCAGAAGCTCGACGCCGTGTGTTCTTCCACCCTCACGTGACGTGCTCGATTTCGTTTAGAACGAAACAAAAGATAAAAAGAAAGGAGTGAGAAGAGAGAGAGAGAGAGAGAGAGAGAGAGAGAGAGAGACAGTCAGACAGAACCGAAGGATAAGTACTCCGTATGTTTTCACGTAGTCCACACCACGAATAAAACTGGTGCTTACGATTAGTTGCGATTAGAGTAACAGCTACCGTTTACTTCTTCTCGAGTGCGCTACCACGAGAAATCACATTTTTATATATATATATATATATATATATGATGTATGTATGTATATATGTCTTTCGTAGAAAAAGAATAAGAAAAACAGAAAGACAGACAGGATGGATAGACAGACAGACAAACAGACAAACAGTCAGAGAGAGAGAGAGAGAGAGAGAGAGAGTGAGAGAGAACGAAGGACGTACGATGAGTTTAAGCGCCGTTGGAAAATAAGAGGTTAGGGGAAGAAGTGAGGAGGGAAAAGAGAAGGAGGAGGACGTTGAGGAAGAGGAGGAGAAGGAGAAGGTGGAGGAGGAGGAAGGAGTAGCGCGCTCGAGGTGGACGCGATGTGCGCACAGAAAAGAGAGAGAGAGAGAGAGAGAGAGAAAGAGAGTGAGAGAGAAAGATAGAAAGAAAGAAGAGTGCGAGTCGAGCGAAAGGAGAGCGAGGAGGAGTAGGAGGAAAGAGGAAGGATGACGGACGAAGAGAGAGAGAAAGAGAGAGACGAATAGAGAAAAGGAGAAGAGAGGGGAACTCGGAACTCGTGTCGTAGCGGTGCGACGATCGGTCGGGTATCTTCGTGTCGTGAGCCACACGCTCGGCCAGTATCGGCTCGCATACGCGCTCAGTCGTGCTCGGGCCTCGCTCGCGTACGGACGTTTTTCTTCTTGCATCAATCCGTATCTCGTGCGCGCGCCGAGAAAATACTTCGGACTTGGGACATAGAGATAGAGATAGAGATAGATAGATAGATAGAGTTTGAGAGTGTTTTAGCTTACTCCTCTGAACGTCGAGGTCACCACAACACACTTTCTATAATATCACACGCACGGACACACACACACTCTCTCTCTTTCTCTCTTATATATTCTCTGTTTCTCGTAATTTTCTTGTCATTATTATTATTACTATTCCGTTCGGATTGATCATTGATATTTTGACCGGGCAAAATACTTCGTCCGATACGCGATCGAAGATTTTGTTATTATAGTTCTTTGAACAATATCGATGACATTTAAGAGAAAGAAAAAAAGAAGTGCTAAAGTTCGCATTTAAATATCGGGAACTGAGATTGGTATATGATGTGTGTGAGAGACGATAGTGTTATTCGCGCGTGTTAAACTCGATATTAATCGAAGTATATAGAAGAGCAAAAAAAGATATATATATATACATACATACATACATATATATATCTATCTATATATATAGATAAGTGTTATATTGGAAGCTGCGGGAAACATCAATCGGTGTCTCATCTGTCCACCTACTATTATACTACTACTACTATTACTACTACTACTACTACTACTACTACTACTACTACTAATATTACTACGGGGATATTAAAAGCGGTCTCGAGTAACAGTGATAATCACGGACCGCTTTAAACGGTGCGCGAGTGACGCTCTCGCGATCCTAACGTGTTCCGATTAACTTCGTTCCGTTACGCGTATTCCCTCGAGTGTGCGCTCCACAATATATATGTATATATATACATGTACATATATATATAAAATATAATATAAAGCGAGAGGACTCGCGGGAGTAGGAAGAAGGACAAAGAAACGACGTGCCTACTACACTATTACTATTAATACTACTACCACTACTGTGTATCATCTTTCTCGGTGTATAAGAGAGAAAGAAGAAGAAAAAGTGGGGAAAAAAAGGAAAGAAAGTGAGAAGAAAAGAGAAGGAAACACGAGAAAGGGGGTGGTCCAACGTTGGTTATCTCTCTCTCTCTCTCTCTCTCTCTTTCCCTCTTTCACACACACTCTCATTCACTCCCTCCAACGCTACTTCGTCCTCTTATTCGACTTTTATTCTTCGACAAGAGGAACACCAGCAGTAGCAACATCGGCATCGGCATTAGCATCCAAAATCAACATCAACACACCGTCATCGTCATCGTCATCGTCGTTGTGGTGGTGGTGGATAGAGTAGTGGTGTCGTGTCAATTGCATCCTACCGTACGACGACGTCGACGACGCGCGCCAGCAGCGACGACTTCGGATTGTCTCTTGAGGTAAAGTGATTTTTAAATGACGTCACGGGAGAGAACATACGTCAAGTTGAGCAACCTCCGCGACCACGTACGCCACCACCGACTACCGTGTCTGATCCCCACCACCATTCCCCTCCTCTCCTCTCCCAACTCAACCTCCTCCTCCACCTTCACCTCCTGTCCTCTCACCCCTCCCTCCTTCGCTCCCTCGTCTTACCAGCGGCAGCACAACCACCATTACCCCTCCTCCTCCTCCCCCCCATTCCTGCTATCCTCGATTGCACGTACGCACTCCCATCGTGTCGTATCACACGCATACATACAATATATATATATATATATATATATATATATATATATATATATATATATATATATATATCTGGATAGATAGATGGCTAGCTGGCTAGATAGCTAGTAGCTTTATACCTACCTAACTATCCATATATCTAACTATACATACACCTATGTATATCTTTCCCTATCATTCTTTTTTGCTTATTTTTTTTTTTTCTTAATTTTTTTCTTGCTTTCTTTCTTTCTCTCGCACGTGCTCCATAAGAATAATGATATTACGTACTGGCCGCGACATGTCGATGGATAGTATAATCTGGATAATGCGTCGCTGTGGGTTTTTATAAGAACATCCATATTACGCACATACATTTTATATAAATGTAATATGTGTGGTATTTATATATACATGACACGTATAAATGTTATATGATATCTTCTTCTTACGTTGGTCACAGGTAACAGGGAATTCCGTCCAACTAAATGATACACACACGCACACACACATTTATATATATATATATGTATATATGTATGTATGTATGTATATATATATATAACTATGATCGCGTGGCACGTAAGAATGTTATCTGGGGAAACACAACTCTCTACCTAGAATCGATGAGCAGCATATCGCGGAAATGAACGAACGTCGATCGGATTCCGAATAATCGCATCGAATATAAAGAGCCAATTTGAAGTGCTCGTACACTTGGAATATATATATTTTCTTTCGTTCATTCATTCTCGTTTTCTCTCTTTCGATCGTTTTAACGTTCGATTCGTTCCTTCCGATCTTTCGTTCGTTTTTGTCTCTCTTTTTGTTTTTTCCTTTTTCTTTTTTTTCGTGCCCCCCCCCCCCCCCCCCGTCCCTTAAAAATTCATTAAAACGATTACATTCGCCAACGCATAACACGTTTATTACGCGTTTATTGTGTACGATAAATAGAAAGAGAGCGTAACTAATACATCGGTTTGGTATTTACAAGAAGATATATCTCTAAATCACTCGACGCTATTCGATTTATCACGTCCTAGCGTCTGCTTAGGGAATGCCATTAAGCGGATTGCTCTCCGGTGCTATCGATTTTGTACGCTTTATGCATCGGCCCTCCTCATTCTCCTCCCCCTCATTCTCCTCCTCCTCCTCTCTGGAACGTGCGATCTTTGTAAATCCATATACTCTTGTTCTCTCTCTCTCTCTCTCTCTCTCTCTCTCTCTCTTTATTCATCTGTCTCTATCTGTCTCTGTCTTCTAATTTACGCTTTCTATCTCACTTAACTTTGATCTTTATACGCTCTCTTCCTTGCTTCTTTTTCGAACTTAACGCGATAATAAATTCGTGAGTACGCAAAATCTCCCACTTTATATATATATATATATATATATATATATATATATATATATATATATATATATATATATATATATATATATCTTTATCTTTATCTTTATCATACTCATCGTGCTCATATACGTGCCTGTGTGTTGTATATGCATACGTATGTATTTATAGCAAAATATAGGGAGTCCGAAGTGTGAAACTTATTTTTATCGAACATAAGCAAGATGACGCTTACGATATGTTTCACGTTCGTTTTTCGTGTTTCTTGAAAGAGAGTGAGAAAGAGAGAGAGGGGGGGGTGGAGAGGGAGAGGGAAGGATGGAAAGTATGCTCCGATTCCTCCATCTTCTCCACCTCTACCTTCTCTTCCTTCTCCTCCTTCCCCTCCCTCGTTCTTTCTGACGTCATCTTTGTTATCTCGAAGAACGCATATAGTTCTCCTTATCTCTCCTTCTCCTTCTCCTCCTTCTTCTTCTTCTTCTTCTTATTCTTATTCTCTTTCTCCTACTTCGCGTTCGATTTCGCAAAATTTGTTTAAATAACTTAACCTTCGGCGGCTCATTGCTGTTGGATCAGTTGATTAATCTGTTTATTATGTTCCTTCATTATCCGCAGAGCTATCGAGTAAGAAAAAAAAAAAAGAAAGAAAAGAAAAAGATGGAAAGAAAAATTTTTTTCTCCATCGATTTTAAACCATCGACGACGACTACTAAAAATTTTATCGATAGTGTATATTCGACACTTCTTCTTTTTTCTTTCTTTTTTTTTTTTAAATTTAATTTCTCTTTTTCCCTACTCTTTCTTATTAAATTCGATTTTTCATTCAAATTAAATTAATAAAAATAATTTTTTTAATTCATGTATATGGTGATTAATTAATTAAGATATTTTTAGAAAGCTATTGGTAATTTAACTAGAGAGAGAGAGAGAGAGAGAGAGAGAGAGAGAGAGAGAGAGAGAGAGAGAGAGAGAGAGAGAGAGAGAGAGAGACGATTGAAAGCAGGATTTCTCTGTAATTTTCCGTGGATAAATCTATGTACACTGATTTTACTGTCGCGTAGTACGTGGATAGAACGTTATATACGTAAGTATTAGGAGTTGGTATTATAGCGCGTTCGTATAACGACAGTTCTTGAACTTCCCACGAATTCGATATCGAAGTTGAAAGGGAAGTTCCAGAAGGAGGAGGGGGGGAGGGTAGCTCATGACCGTTCCCTTCGTTAAACCTAACGCGAAAGCTTACCTTCGATCGAGGTCATTAAATGCACGCGTCAAAAATTTCCAAAACTCCTTCGAAACCTTTCGAACGAAAAAGATGTTTTTCTTCTTCTTTTTTTTTTTGTTCTCCCCCGTTTTATTTTCCGAGAACATCTAACGCGAATATAAGAAAATATTTCGTTTCATCGCGAAATAGATCGCGGATAGGCCTTTCGTTCCCTTTTTATTTTTTATTTATTTATTTTACTTTACTTTATTATTTTTTTTTTTTTTTTCTTTTTTAACGCGATAATAAGAGCGAATTAAGGAGTAATTTTATTATAGAAAGAAAGAAAGAAAGAAAGAAAGAAAGAAAGAAAGAAAAAAAGAAGAAAAAGAAGACGAGAAAAAATTAGCGCGAATAAAAATCGACGTATCAAAATGGCGACGTTAACGGCGGCCATTTGAAAAACATGTTTCTTTTTTGTTCTTTTTCTTTTTTTCTTCTATTTATTTTTTTTCTTCTTTTTTTTATGGAAATCTTAATACCTCTATTTGTGTCTACGATTAGGGAGGGGGGGCAGGGGAGGAAAGAAAAATAACCAATGAAAAATAAATCATAAAAAGTATCGGCCGGAATGAAAATGACTCATCGAGATGACTGGGGTCAAACTTCAACTTTCCCCATTTATATATATATATATATGTATATATATATATATATATATATATATATATATATATGGTCTTCCTATTTTTTCGATAAGATGGAGATGCGTATAGAAAAAAAAAAACAAAAAGAAGAGAGAAAGATAAACAAGATGATGAGTGTGTCAACTCATTGTCACAAATTGTAAAGGTATAAACAAACTGATAGCATTTTAAGTGCTGTTAGATTTCGGACCGGAATTTCCTCTTTTGTACTCGATAGAAAAAAAAGAAATAACAACCTCTCCCCTTCACCCCGTCGATGATAATGATCCATAATATATCGTTTCGATCACTTCGTCTCATTAATATTTCCCTTTTATCTCTCAACTTTTTCGAAATCAATATTTTCCTACGAAATTACTTCGGTGTGTGTGTGTGTGTGTGTGTGCGTGCGCGCGCGCAAAAATCATGTAATAGAATATAAATTTCCATCGGAGTAAGGCCGAATAGAAAAACAAAACAAAGCGAGACGAAACGAAACAAAACGAAACGAAAAAAAGAAGAAGGCGAAAGAAAAAAAAACGAGATAAGAGACGTGTGTTTACGTATTTTGTAATAAAGCAAAATCCTTAGGAGGCGAGGAGAGAAGAAGCGTTATTTATTAACGACTCGTTGTTACATATATATTTTCTTGGGTCACGTGATTAAAACGACGATAAATCTTTTACAAAGTAACCGATACTCACGAACGCGGTCTTTCGTCCACTCCAAAGAAAATAACGTATCCGATAATTACTTGCTTATCGCAAAAAAAAGGGACTTTCGAATTTGTAAACAATACGAACGTTTCCAAGATCGAACGACGAAGTCAAGCCGAGGATATACGTTCAATTATGATAAATGAAAGATCGAGAAAACGCTCGACCAGAGAGATTGAGATTGAGAGATGTGGTGGGATGGGGTGGGAGAAAAGAAGAAAGAAGAACTCAAAGATCAGTCACTACTAACATAATATCTCTATGTGTGTGTGTGTTTGTATGTGTGGACGAATGGAAACGTGTCTAATAAAATATTAGTCCTTTATTTCTAATATATTATATATTATCAGACTGTGGGATGGGAGGGGAGAGGGGGAGGAGGCTTCTCACGTTTCGTGTTTCCGTTTGATCGCATTAAAACGACAGGCGACGATACAAATTTTTTTTCTTTTCTTTTCTTTTTTTTTTTTTTTCATTTTTTCTATCCTTTTCCCGCGATCCCACTTTAACGTCTCCCGTCGAATCGATTTTGCGAAAATTAAATGGAAACGAGAGAAATGAGAAAGGAAAAAATGAAAATAAACATAAATATATATATATATATATATAAAACAAAAAAAAAGGAAAGAAAGAAAAATGGAAGGGGAGGAAAATAAGAATACGAAGGTGAAGAAGAATAAGAAGAAGAAGAGGAAGAAAGGAAAACCCGTTAGAAATTATCCGAGGTTGCATGCACGCTCATGTGTTGTTCTATCTGTGTGTATGGATGCATGTATGTATGTATGTACGTACGTATGTATGTGCGCAGAAAAGAACGCTATAATCTTTCGCGGTTCTTGTCCTCCTCCTCCTCCTCCTCCTCCTCCTCTTACTCCTACTCCTCCTCCACCACCACGTCGAGTTACGAAGTCAGGCGAGAGCACGGCGATGAAAGAAGAACGGCGGCCGCGTGAAAGTAAAGAAAGTGGGCCGCACGAAGTAGTCTCTTCAAGCTACAACAAGCACACGGCAGGCACACACCATCTCTTTTCTTCCCTAACCAAAGAGATACCCCTTCCCCCCCACCTCTACCTCCACCTCCACCTCTATCTTTACCTCCACCTCCATCTTCATCTCCACCGCCCATTACTTCCGTTTTTCGTGATCGTCTCGATCTTCATCAAATTCAAAACAATAAAAAAAGAAAGGGAGAGAGAAAAGCCATCATAGGGGTTCGATCTTTCTCACGAGATCCCATTTTCTTTCCGTTTATGGAATATCACACGTAAATACGTATCTCCGCGCGCACGATCGCTCGCTCGCTTACTCGCGAGAGAGAGAGAGAGAGAGAGAGAGAGAGAGAGAGAGAGAGAGAGAGGGAGAATGGTAAAAGATAGAGATAGGACACATCCGTACGAATGGAATGAGAGAAACTACTAGAAGAGAGTTTATTTTCTATTCGGAGCAAATAGTTTTCGTCTGATGATCTCGGAGTAAAAATTAATCATTTAAAAGGGAGAGAAAAGGGGGGGGAAAGCATGATTTTTCTCTCTCTCCTTCTCTCTCTCTCTCTCTCTCTCTCTCTCTCTCTCTCTCTTTCTAATAGCGATAGAAGTAGCAGCAGTAGTCGCAGCAGTAGCTGCTGCTGCTGCTGCTGCAGCAGCAACAGCAGATATACGTGAATTAATATTCGAGTTAGTTTGGAGAGACGCCAAAACGGATCTGAAAGTTATACTGGTATTACGATGAAACGATTAATTTTTGAAAGAGTTTAGCAATGCGTCTGTGTGTTAGAGAAAGAGACGAGAGAGAGAGAGAGAGAGAGAGAGAGAGAGAGAGAGAGAGAGAGAGAGAGAGAGAGAGAGAGAGAGAGAGAGAGAGAGAGAGAGAGAATGGTTGACTGTAAAAAAATAACAGTACCTATTTGTTTTTCTCTGATGACTGTCCTATAAGGGGTTCTCTTAATCCTTTTTCTTAATAATAACAACATCGGTTTAATAAATTTTACCCGAGGATTAGATCGAGATGCATATATATATATATATATATAAAGTGAATAGATAAATAAATAAATAAATGAACAAAACAGAAAAATATTATTCTTAGAAAATGATCAAAGATTTGTCCTTAAAAGATGCTACACTAACGATGAGCAACTTTCTAGACTATATATGTATGTGTATGTACGTTTTACACACACACACACACACACGTATATATACACGCACACACATTCCTTTTCGCGCTGAGAACACGAAGGATTTGAGCGGATAGTAGTAGTATAGACAGACACTAGATACGACGTTGAGTATGGTATAATCGATAATGAGTGTACACGGCTAATGGATATTTGATCGTAGAGATTACCTAATGCTAAGCGCAAGTTCAGCAAGAAAAACAACGTATCTATAGATTTATATATATATGTATATACATACATACATCATATACACTCATATCGCATGTGTGTATGTATGGTTATTTTACGCGTACATTAATACGGCACATGTGCGTATACATTTACCATACGTACGTAAGTAAGTAAGTAGATCTCTAGATACGTGTATGTGTGCGCATGGAGACAGAGAGAGAGAGAGAATAATTAACGAGTCATTTTCCTCGATATTTTATCGATGGATAATAGGTTAATAGAAAATCTTAATAGATCATTATCATTTCTTCCAATACTTCTCCTTTTTATCCTATTTTTCTTTTTCCCTTTTTCTTTTTCTTTCTCTTTTCATTCGTAATTTCTGAACGATTCATATCAAAAAGATAATTACACTCCCTCGCGCGCGCGCGCGTACGCACATACGTCGTCATCGTCGTCGCATCGTCTTCCGAGATACACGGCATGTAATCATTTTTATGAGTCATTATTATACGTACACACTTCTAACGGAGATGACGGCGCTATTCGAAAAGAAACATTTTTATTCTTGTTAACTAAAGTAGAATAGATATTTATATGTATATGTATATGTATATGTGTATATATATGTATGTATGTATGTGTATATGTATAAAAGTATACGTGTGACATTTTATCGAATAAAGAGAGAGAGGGGGAGAATGCTCACAGAGAGGGAGAGGGAGAGGGAGATACACATATAGATCAGCATACATGTTGGGAGAGGGATGGGGGAGAGGGAGGGTGACATATAATTGTGATATTCGAATCGCCGAGATGCAAATTAATCGCAGTCTGTCAGAAGTTCTAGAAAGTCTTGTCGTCAAGGTGATTGTTACGAGTTTGGAGCAGGGCCAATATCAACGTAGCTAAACGGCATCGTCGTAGCCGAGGAGAGGATCAAGCTTTTACCGTCTCCTCGATCCTCCCGCCCGCCCCTCCTCCCTCCCTACCACTCCCCTCCCCCGCATACGTTTCGAGAATTTCCAAGTGGAATTAAAAATCCAAGTTTAAATTTACCGACCATGATAATAAGATTATTATTAGAAGTTACGCTTGGTGTTTTTTCTTTTTTTATTTTTTTATTTTTTTTTTTTCATTCATTTTCATTTTTTTTTTTTATCATTGGAAAGTGTGTTTAAAAATGTTCAGTATATACGGATATGGGCAGAGATTATATCCTTTTCTTTTCTCTTCTCTTCTCGTTTTTTTTTGTTGTTGTTTTGTTTTGGTTTCGGTTTCTATTTTTGTTTCTTTGCCTTTTTCCTTCTATTTCTATTGAAGCGTGAGAACGCCGAGGAAAGGGATGGGAAAAAAAATAATTTTTGGAATTCAAATTTCCCGCCATACAAACGACCCGAACGCTCTATAGTAATAGCAAAGAAAATCGATCGACCATCGGACTCCGATTTTATCCGTTGAATATTTATCGTTATCTTCTCTCAATCTCTCTCTTTCTCTCTCTTTCTCTCTGGCGTATCAGCTTACAGCTTTACACGATCATCGTCAGAATACTTTAGTTCTTTCCTTCCTTCCTTCCTTCTTTTTATCCCGTTCTTTCTTTTTCTTTCTCAACTTCAAGATGTCGGCCATTAACCATCCTAACCCTTTATGTTTCCATGCCATAGATACTTCTTCTTTTTTATCATTGTTATTATTATTATTATTATTCTAGAGGTATCAATAATCCAATCTTAGGATATCTAAGTCAAGAATAATATACAAGTCATATATATTACTAATCGAGTATAATAAATAAATTTAGTGAAATATAATTAATATATTTAATATATATACAGGATGTTTCAGCTAAAGGAGGCCGCCTATACATGCATAACTTTATACTATTATATATATGTAAACTATTTGTAACATTCCTCTTTTTAAACCATTCAAAGTATTAAAAAAAAAAAAAACAAAGAAAATATTTAGGTGGCCTCCTTTAGCTGAAACACCTTATATATATAAAATAAATTTGCTTTGAGTAAAATAATCAACAAGAAAATAAATTTATTTTTACTAATATATATATATATATATATATATATATATATATATATATATATATATATATATATATATATAACTTGATCAATACAACACACAACTACAGATACTAAAAAAAAAGTAGAGAGAGAGAGAGAGATGTGAGAAAGAAAGAAAGGCTGATAAAAATGTTCTCATCAAGCTTATGTTCCGCACGAAATCCGATATATATATTCCTAGGAACTAACCCAACTAGTAGTATACTTACTACTACCACACCACCATCACCCTTCCTCCCTTTCTCCCTCCATGGTTGAGCCTGTCATAGGGAAGAAAGCAAGCGTTATAATAGCTACACTAGGCGGTAGCCGTGTTCTCGCCAAAATCCACGACCCCTCTCTCTCTCTCTCTCTCTCTCTCTTCTCTTGCTTCGAAATCGAAAGGTCGTGGCATTCCGTGTTTCCCTCTTCATTCCGATGGCCTCCCATTGCTCTTTTTCTCCCTTTCTCTCCTTTCTCCATCGTCGTCACTATGTATACGTGTACGTACCTATGTATGTATGTATGTATGTATGTATGTATGTATGTATGTATGTATGTGTGTATGTATGTATATACATACGTATGTAGGTATATAGACACACGGAACCTTCCCAGGGTCGCGTGAAAAATAATCCAATTAGCGACAATTGACATGACGCGATCGTGGAAGAGAATCGTGCGATTCTTTCGCACTTCCGTGATATGTATTATATTTCGCATATGTGTGCATGTATATGTGTGTGTGTGTGTGTGTGTTTAATATATTCGCCTTTTCATTTTATTCGCAAGAAATATATCTAAAAAAAAAAGAAAATAAATATCCATATTTAAAAAAAAAATATGGGAGAAGAAAAAAATGACTCTTGTCATTAACATTATTATTTCTTCGTTTTTTTTTTTTTTTTTTTTTTTTTGTTATAAAGAAAATAAATATTAGTATGTTTCTATCGAGATTAATAGAATTCGATATCTATATAGCACGAGATTATATTAACACGTATATATACATTTTAATCTTGCGAATTAAATGTATGTATGTATCAAAAGACGATTATTGGCATAGGCTTACTTTTTTTTTTCTTGTCACTTCATAAAGAAAATTATAATTTTAACTTTCGCCGAGTTCAAATCGTTCAATCTAAAATATCGATTTGTTTTATGAACATCGATCGGTAAAATCGTATTTATAGAATCGAATTGAATCGAATAATATGTATGAATACAGGCTCTTGATTTGACCTACATATATTTCGAAATAGACGAATTCCGCGTTTGATAATCGTATTCTTATTCTTTCTCCCTTTTATATATATATATATATATATATATATATATATATATATATATATATATTCACACATACACACATACAAAAAAAACTATAATTTATGCCAGTATAGTCGGTTGTATAATTCTCTAAGAATACTATACTACATTTATACTCGTCTATTATTGTGTTGTACGGTACATAAATGTTATAGTACAATTATACTATATAACAAAAAGACGACCTAAAACCTTATATAAAGTATAAAATTAAATCATTCAACGATAAAATGTAATCGAAAATATAACATACAAATAGCGAAAAAGGAATGGTGGGGTTTAATAGGAAACGGGTCGCGAATCTTCAAAAATTAATATATATTTATATATATATTATTATTATTATTAAATATATTATATAATTTATAAATAATAAAAAATATAATTATATATAAATTATATACTACACACATACACACAAATATATATACATAAAAAGAATACGATTTTAATACGATTTAGAGAGTATTGTTCTTGACAAGCTCGAATATTAAGAAATGGATCGGTTGGCACGTTTCCATCAGGTAAGCCTGATAGAACCTATTTCTACCTCTCTCTCTTTCTCTCTCTCTCTCTCTCTCTCTCTCCATCTTTATCTCTCTGCAGTTGCTATTTTCTTTTCTTTTTTTTTTTTACATTTAATATTCGAAGTAGGAAGGAGATAGCCGCACAGAGGAATGAAAAAGATAGTAGCAATAATAATAGTGACAGTAGTGGTAATACTGGTAAGGGCGAAGGGGGGGAGGGGACACGATACGAACGCGCATGCGCGTAAGGTAGATAGATCAAAAAGAAAGAGGAAGAAAAAAAGAAAGATAAGGAGAATCTGTAACGAGTCGCGCGAAGAGTAAGTAACGAGACTTATTTTTAGCGGTTATTTTCAAACGTTAACACGCGTTGGGCGCGCCGACAGAATAAAATGAAAAAGAGAAAATTCGTTCGACGCGAGACTCTAGACGGATAAAACTTTTACGACAATAATCGCGACAAATAAACAATCTACCTTCTTACACTTTATCTTATCTTCATTGATATATACCTATATACATATACATATACATTATACACATATATATATATATATATATATATATATATATATATATATGCGCGACTGTCCGACATTTTTATTTAAAGGAAACGTTTCGAATAACACTTATAAGAAATTAAACAGTGAATTAACGAGAGACTTCTTTCTTTTTTTTTTTCTTTTGCTTTTTGTCAGAATTTAACGGGAACTAAACGAAATTTAATCAGCTTCTTCGATGTCGAAGAAGAAAAAAAAGGAAAACAAAACAAAACAAAACAAAAGAAAAATTACATAATTCCATTCGTTCGGGAAACGTAACGCCATTTTTCTTTTTTCCAATTCCAATCCAAGCAAGGAAGAGAGCAAGCAAGTAAGCAAGAAGAAATGAGTGTCTTGAAAGGTGGAGGAGATCGTGAGCGAGAGAGCCATGAAAATACCGAGTGCAAAGCAGACAGGCAGGAGCGCGCGCGTGAGAGAGAGAGAGAGAGAGAGAGAGAGAGAGAGAGAGAGAGAGAGAGAGAGAGAGCTAGTTCGTATAAAATGTTAGCGTATGCAAAATATGGTAATGCGTGGAGAGTAGTCAGGGCGTATAAGTGAACCGTCGTCGTACGGCGCACGACGGAATATAATGTCGCCGATAGAGCCGAACGATAAAGACAATCTTTGTGGATTAAAACGCCTCGGATAGAGGATATGCGGCTTCGCGAGCATAACCAACAGTGTATCTCTCTCTCACAAAGTGTAATCATAAATTCGATTAGAATGCAAACGCATCTCTCTAACAACGATATATATATATATATATATATATATATATATATATATATATATATATATATAAAAGGGTGTCCACCATATCATTTCTAAACGTGTGTTGTTTTCTGTCGTTATTTTCGTCTTATTCGATTTTTATTTACGTATTTTACTTTGCATATTTCTATATTCCTATTATTATTATTATATAAAGAAAAAGGTATTATCAGTCGCATTCGTCTTTTAAAATTTATTGAACGAGTAGGAATCCGTGCAATTTTCTTTTATTTTTATTTTAATGAAACAAACAAAAATATATATATATATATATATATATATATATATATTTACACACCCCCCAATACAGTATTACATGTCCAATCAATTCTTATTCTTTACGATTAAAAAGTATGAGCAATTTCTTTTATTTTATTTTTTTTCCTTTTACTTCTCTTTTAATAAAAAAAGAGAGAAGGGGAGAGAGAAAAGAAAAAGACGACACGACGAACACCGTCGGTGGTTGAGTTGGCGGGAATAGGGAGGGAGGGGAAGTGGGGGGGATTACGATTGGAGGGCGTAAAGTGTAGGAGAGAGGGCGAAGGGTTAGAGGAGGGGTTGGTACACGTCGTCCGTTACACTGAATTTTTAAAAGTATATATCCCGTTCGTTGCTCACAGATAGATCGAATGAAGGGATTATTATAATCATTGTGATTGTACCTTGTAGGAAATATTTTCCTCTTGATCAATCGAAATTACGGTCGTAGCGTTAGGGGAGGGTGAAGAAGGGTTTATATAGGGTATAGGGTTGTTATATATACGCTTGTGCACTATATCTATCCATGAGCGGCTCGGGCTCATCGATCCAGCCCTTATTCCTCCTCTTGCACAACGTATATGTACACACACACACACACACACACAAAACACACAAACACGCACAAACAAACACGAGGACAGAGATATGTTCCCGACGTGTTCCCAACTTCGTTAGGCTCGCACGTGCGCGTATTTAACTCGGGACGCGTTTGGGGGCCCGCCTTCTTTCGAAAGCTATTAGCGAGTACACGGCCGCTTCTTCTTCTTCTTCTCCTTCTTCTTTTTTTCTTTAACAAACGCTATAGTTAACGAAAGTACATACGTATTACTAATCGTCAAACCGCATAAATAACCGCATTGATTGGTTGTAATATTCTTTTCCTTTTTTTTATCTTTTTGTTTTCCTTCTTTCTTCTCTTCGTTTCTTTTTTCTTTTTTATTTTCTTTTTCTTTCTCTTTTACTCTTTCTTCCCCTTACTCCATTTACAATTACGTGCGCAAAGGTAAAAAAAAAGAAAAACAAATATATATAAGAAGAAAGAAGAGAAAGATAAAAATTTGTAGATTATTATTTTTTTCTTTTTTCTTTCTTTTTCTTTTTTTCTTTCGAAGAAGAAATATAAACCCAACGAATGATAATGATTTTCGACTGAAAAGAAAGGAAGGAGACGAGAGTAAGAAGCGAAGACGAAACATAAAAACAAAAAAAAAATAATAATATAAACGAAAACATGAATAATATCTAATTAATGATTCAATAACGTGTCAAGATTAATTAGTATAACGAAATGACACGAGCATAAAATCATAGGTTTAAAGAAAATTAATTCCAACCTCGTTAATCTATTTTCTCCAAAATTCACAGAGAAAATCTCACGTATATTATTATATACGCGTACATAGTTAATAACTCTACATACACACATACATACACAAATAACATACACACATACATACACAAATAACATACACACATACATACGTGTACATACACATGCGCACGTATTCTCGCGCGTACGTATTAATCGTAAACATCGGGTAACGCAAATACACATGCCCAAACCCCGGGGCACATAAATACGTACGAAATATAGGCAGATATTCGTTATTATCGGTATTCAGGTGCAGGCGAGCGGCAAGCACGCGTTACGCGATATTAATGCAGAAGCCCTGTAAGTGATAAAAGCCATATAGAAATACAAGCTTTACTCGCTCCCATATGTACACGTACTTCCAACCCCTCTATCCTTTTCCTTTTCTTTTCTTTTCTGTTCTTTTTTTTTTCTTCTTCGTTTCTTTTTTTTATCACGAGGAGAAAGAAAGAGAGAAAGAAAATGACGAAGGAGGAAGAGGAGGGAGGGGGATCGTGTAGAAAAGTGTACACGACAAAGTCGACAGCTGCGCGTTCGCTCTTTTCCTTTCTTTCTTCTCATTTTTATCCCTCCTATTTTTTTTTATTAATTAATTAATTTATTTATTTTCATATCTTTCTTTTCTCTTTTCTTTTGTTTTTTTTTTTTAATTTTATTTTACAAGGAATCGTACGAACGAGCAAAACCCTTACGGAACAAGTTCGAAGGAAGGAAGGAAAAAAAAAAGAAAGGAAAAAAAATTATTTCAACTCTATATAAACTATATCTCAAACCATACTTTCA
>OU426860.1:4264552-4432052 GCA_911387685.1 Dolichovespula media
GTCGTTGTGTTGGTATTATGTTGTGTTGTGTCGTCGACGCCGTTCCTCTCGTATCTCAATCGCATATCGTACGTCGTAGTAATCGTCTTCTTCGTCTTTGTCGTCGTCGTCGTCGTATCTACAAGAAGCTCGCGCAAGAATAGAATATCATTTGGCACGGATGGTGGCGACGGAGAGAACGATCCGCGCCGCGCGCTCAGCAAAATTTTGTAATTCTAATCTTTCGTTGAACAAAGCTTTTCTTTTTCTTCTCTTTTTTTTCCTTTTGATTCTTTTTCATATTCGTCTCTCTCTCTCTCTCTCTCTCTCTCTCGATATTTTTTCTTTTCCTTTCGAAAATTCAAATAACCACGAACGGGAGAGGGGAGGACAAACCTTTGGAGAACCGAAAGGAGTCTCGTCGTCTTACTCGCGCGGACGAACTTAATAATAATAAAATAAAAAAAAAACATCGGGACAAGAGATAACGAAAATTAATCCTCTAATCCATTAAAACTTTCTCATCTCGATTTCGTGACAAAAATCTATATTGCGCCGTTACAAGATTTCTTTTTGAGGTTAAGTCATTGCCGTTGATTATCCGCCTCTACGTGAATTAATTCGATTTGCACATCGATAATATCGTCGAGATTATCATCCGACTTGGACGTTGTTAAAAAAAAGGAGGGAGAGAGAAAGAAAAAAAGTAAAAAAGTTTAAAATGTATTATTTTGTCAATGTAATTGTATGTTAACGAACCAAATATTCTCTCTCTCTCTCTCTCTCTCTCTCTCTCTCTCTCTCTCTCTCTCTCTCTCTCTCTCTCTCTCTCTTTCTGTTGGAGTTAGCGCAACTCGCAATTCGTTTCGACGCTTCTTGTTCGCGAAACGTCGGAGGCACATTGTACCGAACTTCTTGATGCAATTTAACAGGAAAGTGGAGCCCCTCCGCTACTAGCAAGCTAATTAAACGTAACCAAGAGACTTACTTGCATGGAAAATTATGGGAAAATAATGCGCACGTTAATTTCCGACTACTAAGCGACAATGACAAAACGACTGGGATGGCTAGGACAGGACATGACAGGACAGGGAAGAGAGATAGTAATTTCGCCAAGTTGAAATTTTCATAAGTGGTTGTTCCTTCGTAATTCTAAACAAATTTTCTTCATTTTAGAAACGATCGTGGGGTTTTTCTTTTTATTTTCTCTCTTTTTTTTTAATTAATTAATTAATTTATTTTCTTGGAATGAACGAATTCTATCTCGAATATAATAGTTGAATAACACGATTATGCATTTCGTACATATTATATGTGTATATAATCATAATAATAATAATAATAATAATAATAATATTATTACTATTGAGGAATTTCGATTAATCGAATAGAACAAGCGAGAACTCGATCCTCTCTCATCGTAGAGATACAAGAAAGAGAGAGAGAGAGAGAGAGAGAGAGAGAACATAAGCATACAACACACACACACCGTTATCCCGGTCTGTTCTAAATACGAGAGCTATTCTCTCCATTTTTCTTTTCTGTTTTTTATTTTAATTTTTTTCATTTTTTTTTCTTTTCTTCCTTTCCCCCCCCCTCAAAGTCTTCGCTCATTGCGGCTGCGGGAGAAAGTCGTTCGAATGGTCACGGCCTATTTAACGGTGGCTCCGTACAACCTCGACGGTCGTCGTCGCGCGTATACGCTCTCTCTACTACATAAATCGCGGTAATAAAGTACTATCCGACCGTGGGCACTTCTTTTTCCCCCCTCACCAATTTCTCGGCGTCCTCTCTCTCTCTCTCTTCCCCCCACTTTTCTTCTTCACCCATTACTTTCGTAATAACACTCGAATAAACATCCAACTATTGTTATAATAATAACGATAATGATGATGATGATAATAATAATAATAATAATAATAATAATAATAATAATAATAATAATAACGAACTCGGTTTGACTCTGAAAATTGGATGCTCATGTAAATTAAAATTATATATACGTATGTGATATTAGAAAAAGAGGAAAAAGAAAAAGAAAAGAAAAGAAAGAGAAGAAAAGAAAAACTAAATGCGAATTGAAATTAAATGTGTATAATACATATACTAAATATATACGTATATATATATATATATATATATATATATATATTATGTATATTTGATTAGGTTAAAAGAGAAAATGACGAAAACATAAAAAAGGAATATGTCTTTTTAAATCGTGAGCGCGTTTATACGTCTCTTAGGAGGGAAGAGTTAAATGCAAATTTGAATTATTTTTGAAAAATTCATTAAAAAAATAAATAAAAAAGAAAGAAAAAGAAATTCGTCGAATGGTGAGGGGTGGGGGTAATAAAAAAAAAACGGAAAAGTCGTAACACCAGCAGTAATGCGAAACGGTACCGCGTCCTACATATGCTGAATCTATTTCTCTTTCCTTTTTCTACCATCTCGATTCTACTATATACATTGATATTGGTATTATCGCACTTCCGAGAGAACATGATTTTCCTACTAATACATACTTAAATACCTCTACGTACGTACATACATACATACATACATCATACATATATACATACGTGTGTATATGTATATATATATATTCAACTTATGGAAACTAGAGAAGCATCATCGAAAGTACATAAGTAGTAGGACATGTAAATGTTCAGAGTATATAAATGCGCGCGCATATACACATACACACGAACACAAAACATTACGGAGCGATCATCAACGCGACAGCAGACAACGAATCCTCGAAAAACAAAAGATTTAAACGAATGGGATCTAAAAGAAAAAAGAAAATAAATAAAAAAAAAAAAACAAAAATAACAATAACGATAATACATCGTAAGGAAAAAAAAGAGAAAAGAAAAAAAATAAAGATAGGAAAAGAAAAGAAAAGTAGGGGAAGAAAGAACAGTAAGATAATTGATCAGTAAGATAAGTATTAATTGATTAATTAATTAATAACGCAAAGGGGACACGCTTGCATACGCATATAGTACGTACGTACGAATATGAATTGCTCGCGCATAGAAAGCGCACGCGTGCATCCGGATAATTCTTTAGGACATGTAAGTAGTGTCGTCACGTTACCGTACGTATAATACACACGACACTACTACGTATGAACGTAAATACCTGTCGTACGAGAGGAAGGTGAAAGAAAGGAGTAGGTAATAAAGGTTGGGAGGGATAGGAATGACAAGGAGTGGGGATGAGGAGAATAAAGACAGCACAGGCAGGAGGAGAAGCGTGTGCACGCATGTGCCAAACGCGAAAACGTAGTACGTACGCGCGCTGTTGCTTGCTGTTCTCTCCTCTTCGTGACGTCACTCGACGCTCGACAATATTTGCGTCGGCATCGTCGAACCGCTCCCACCCCTCACCCACGTCTCTCTCTCTCTCTCTTTATATATATATATATATATATATATATATATATAATCTCCCTTTACGTTTCTACTCCCACCACCGTTTTGCTATTCGACGTAGTGACACTGTGTTGCAATATAGAGCGTATGGGCATATATACATGATTTATATATATATATGTATGTATGTATGTATGTATGTATACACGTGACATTACACGCGCGTTGACACGCACACATACGGTACAAACAACACTCGCGCACACACACAAAATGAACACACCATCAACTAGGAAAGATTACTCATAACGCGTGCGCCGTTGTTTTAAGTACCTTAATGTGACAAGCTTTTGATAACTCGTCACGTTATGTTTGCATGAAACAAAAACGATCTGTAGTCCCGACGAAATCGGCATCACGAAAGTGTTTTTAACCTAACAGTAACTTAACCGTAACGTAACGTAACTCAACGTAAATCAACGTAAATCAACGTAACGTAACGTAACATAAGGTACATTCATAGATACCATGATATATACGTAAGCATGTATGTTGTATGATATTCGTAACGACCCCTTACGTATCTCTCCGTTCGACCAATCAGAAATCGCGGTTGTTAACGACGACCAATTAAATTCGTGAATAATTGATGATTATTAGGTTGGTGAACATTTTTTTCTTCTGGCGATATTATTTGATCGATCGGTAATCTTATCGATGATTATATCGACGTTTTCTTTTATTTTTATTATTATTATTATTATTATTATTATTATTATTATTATTATTAAAAAATAAGAAAAAAAGAATTGCGTGTGTGCGTGTGGTACGTATATATGTATAGTATAATTACGATACAATCGAGGAGATATTAGTTGTGTGTGTGCGCCCCCGTGCGCGTGTGTGCTATATATATATATATATATATATATATATTATTGCAAATATAAGAGATTTATAGAGATAAGAATTTTTATTTTGGACTGATAAGATCGACTGGTATTATCGATGAATGGCAATTAAGGATTGTTACAACGTTTCGGAAGAAATTAATCAACGTACGTACAGTCAGACGCATGCACACACATACACACAGAAAGAGTCAACGATATATACGTCTCATATCGATTAGAACGCCAATCAACACAACACGTTAATACATAATACATGTGTAAATGTCCCTTTTTTTTTTCAATGTCACCGACCGCGTATTTCAAAAGCATCGGAAATAAGTGTATCGAGTCGTTGTATATTTCATGCAAAAGTCAGTCGTAGGGAATTAAAGAAATTAAGTCGCAGATTTGAAAAATTAAATCACCAATTAAATTAATTAGACGGAGTTATTAGCGATGCATAATCGATCAAACAAATCTTTGCGTTTAATGCTTACTAATCGATGCATATTATAAACGTACATATATATACGTATCTACATAAATGTGTGTGTGCGCGCGTGTGTATTTAAAGGTGGTAGGTAAATAGAAAGCAAAGTCGATTGTTGTCAAGGGAAATAACTTTTCATTCTTTTACTTTCCAGATAAAATAATATTGTTTATTGCAAAGTCAGCGGTAATTTTTCTTTTTGTTTTGTTTTGTAGATTCCCTCTCGCTCTCGATTTTTGTGAAATCGGTCGATAAGCTATTTATTTCGAGCTACTATAATTATCTACTTGGTCAATAATATATGCGAATATATATATATATATATGCGAATATATATATATATATATATATATATATATATATATATATATGTTATTTTAATATATACTTTCATTCATCGAAGAAGGGAGATGAAATTTAGTAAAATCATTGAATAAACAATTAACCTAAGTGACAATAAAATTATCAATTAATCCACACGATGAATATATTCATTAACACGTAATGCACACACAAAAAAATAATCGGAGAGAAAGAGATAGATAGATAGATAGATAGATAGATAGATAGATAGATAGGTAGATAAAGAGAAAAAGCAAGAGAGAGAGAGAGAGAGAGAGAGAGAGAAAATGTCGTATCCCTGTCGCTTTGCGATAACCTTGCGTATTGTCCTCGTCTCGAATATGTTGCGTCGCAAGTCTCTCTTTCTCTCTCTTTGTGCGCGTGTGTATATAGACTTGCCGTCGAGAGTTAGTCGCAAAAAGAATTTTTACAAGAGTAACGTAGAGAAGGATGTGTATGTGTATGTATATATATAATATATATATATATATATATGTATGTATATGTATATATATATGTATGCATGTATATCCATATAATATCTATGACTACTACGTAAGAGACGTCGGTAGAGAGAAAAGAATCCCAATGAAGGTAGAAGGTGCGATCGAAACCTTTTCATTTTCCTCCTGAAAATGGAAGCGTCCAATAAGCGGAAGAGAAGCTGGTCTCGTAGACTGCTGCGCTGCTATTGCTGCTACTTGCTCGATAGCCGTGCCAAGGAAAATACTAGAGAGATATATACACGTTGAGTGGAAGGGGAAAAGAGAGAGAAAGAGAGAGAGAGAGAGAACCCCTACCAACAAAGTAGAACAAACTATCCATCCGCATATTTATGAGATACTTTGTTACTTTCGATAATCCAGATTAACGTGACATTTTTCTTTTTGTTTTAAAAGCAAAAATGTACGATTTTTGTTTATTTCTTTTCCTTCCGTCCTTTTTTTTTTACTACATAATATATTAAAAAAATATATACCAAGTTTCATCGATTTATTTTTCATATAATATAAAAGACAGTTTTGTCATCGTTTATATCAACACTGTCGACAAAATTTTTGTTACATCTGATAATTCCCATTAGGAATATCCAAGTGCGTTAAAAGAAATCCCCCAAAAAAACCACTATATCGAAAAGTGAAAGGCTATGGGGGAAGAAGGGTTGGACGTGTTTCGAGAACGTGAAAAAAAAAATAGAAGGAAAAGAAAAAAGAAAAATTAATTAAATTTGATCGTACGTCCAACGATTGTCGTTTTACTTTTTCTTTTTTTTCTGTTTTAAAATGAAGTCGAATTAAAAGAAAATTACATAGCAGTAAAACGTAGTTTGGAGAAGATTTTTAACGCGTATCGATGCGAGAGAGAGAGAGAGAGAGAGAGAGAGAGAGAAAGGGTCAAATATTTTTCAACGATGCACGTCCGGTTCACTGGACGCATTTATTTATAAGCGCGCGTGTAAAAGCGCATTCACCGATTTCTTTTTAAGAGACGCGCGCGCGCGCATTCCTTTCAAGGCCCCTGCGGTGAGAGAGAACGGACACAGGCCAACGTTCCTTAGAGACATGGCCGGCCTCTGTTCCTCCTCCTCCTCTTCTTCTTCTTTATCCTCTTCAACGTAACCAAGGAATAGAACATTATTTTTATATTATATTTCTCTATTTTGATCCTACCAGATCAATGTAACGATCTTTTTCTTTGACCACGTAAGTAAGGAAATAAGTGAAAACTTACTTGCGACGCATATTTCTTTTGTTCTTCCCTTTTATTTCGAGCAATCGTGCCATATTTTGAAAATGGCGGCCGAGAAAAATCGCGTTTAAATCGAATATACCGATCGATATTGGTTTCACTGTCAATGAATTATTTGTACATCCTTCGCATTTTTTAACGTCGCGTAAATAATCTTGCAAATATATTTTCAAAGTGGCGTACAAGAAATAATCGTTCAAACGAATATCGATTGACATTGATTTATTGTTAAATAAATCACGTGAATTATCATCTTTCGCGTTTAAAGTTTCAAGTAAGCCTGCACTTACTGACATATTTTGTCTTTCTTTCTTTCGAACGTATTTTTAATCGCGACGTGTTTTCAAAATGGCGTTCGAGAGGAATCGATATGTCGAATATCGATTAATATTGATTTAATGTTTATATATTGTTTGAATTATATCCTTCATATGTGTATATATATATATATATATATATATATATATATATATATTTATTTATTTATTTCATATATATTTCAAGTTCCACGAAAATGCAGTTCTAACAAGATCTAATTTCATTTGAGGTTAAAGTTCCGTTTAATCGGCAAACGCTGTAGAACAATGATGTAAGAGTAGGATGGATGTAACGGTACGCGCCCCAGCGAGGTACGCGTACATACATGATATATACATATGTATGTACTACGAGCTAAACTGCGAAGCGCGCACAAGCCTCAGTCCGACGTATGGTATGTCTCTATATGCATGTATATGTATATACGTTACGTATATACATGTAAATACGTGTGTATTGCGTGCGAATGTTGGTGGTACCGTCTCGCAGAACGGAAATCGATCGAGGAGTCCATTGCCGAGAGTGGAGGGGGAGGAGAGCCAAGCTAATGAATTATTTCATTATCGAAATGAGAAAAGCAAATTAGTCGAAAACATTAAAATCTCGAATATCTCTAATTATGAAAAATCAAATGTTTTCGATCGATTAAGTCGATACTTTCTAAGAAATTATTTCGAATCGAGAACGTATACGGTTCGTTTATATTTGTGTGTGTGTGCGTGCACGAATGAAAAGTTTGCTACGTGAAACACTTTTTTTTCTCCCCACTAAACAAGGTCGAATAGTATATAATATATATGTATATATATGTATACCAATGAGAGAGAGAGAGAGAGAGAGAGAGAGAGAGAGAGAGAGAGAGAGAAAGGTAAAAAATAAAATAAAAAGAAAACTGACACGACGAATATATAATACGTTTAAAAATGAAAGAGAAGGAAAATGAGTTCGATGTTAGAGGGTTGAAGAGCTATGGGGGTGGGGGGGAGGAGAAGGAGGAGGGTTCTAAGAGGACGCACGAGTCAGCGACTTCGAAGGTAGATTTTATAGGTTAGGTAATGCGTGTATATCTTATGCCGCGTTTTTTTTTCATTCGCAGAGAAAGTTAGCCTAGGCGTACCTCGAGCGTAAAATCGCCTCCTCCTATCTCTATGGTGCACCTCCTTCCTTCCTTCCTTCCTTCCTCTCGTACTCCTCCTCCTCCTCCTCCTCCTCCTGCCATCTTTCTTCTTCTTCTTCCTCTTCCTTTCCTTTCCTATCCATTGGAATTTTCCTCTTCCTTCAAATATCTCGCAAATATCATCTTTGAAACTTTCAACGAAATGATCACTCTTTCTTACCCGACGCCATCTTACCTTTCTCTATCCTTAATACGTATCTTTATGTTCCTTCTCAATCTATATTTCGATATATGTGTAATCAAATCGATTATATTTACAGTAAACGTCCGTGACGTGTCGCTACTGTCGCGAACAATGTCGCGATATATTTAAACTACACACACACACACGTACGTACGTACGTATGTATGTATGCATGTATAGATAAATAAAGATATATAGATATTAAAATATCGAGAGATAGAAAAGGACTATGATAATTTTTTGCGCTAAAGATAGTATTCCGAGTATCCGAAAATGAAAGGCGATCCCCAATCGAATTCTCGGGATATATGACTAAAGTACTCGTAATTCGAGACAACGCGTTCTCATTTCTATTTCGATCGCATTCGACAAATATTATTAGAGAATTACTTTCGAAACTTGAATCTTAACGCAATCGACGATTCTACTCTAACGTAATAAGCAAAGCGGACGTCGAATAATACACGTCACGGCACGTTTTCATGGAGTCTCGAAATCGATCGAACGATCGATCCGATCGATAGATAGATATCTAAAGAAAGTCTTTCACTCACTTTCCGAAACAGGTTTATATATATATATATATATATATATATATATATATATATATATATATATATATATATATATATATATATATATATATACACGTACGGATATGCATACATAAGTACATACATACATTCTCTTTGTACGCAAGTCTCTACTACTTTCGAAGTACTACATCGTACTACTTTGGTCTTCTTGAATATCTGTTTTCCCTCCCCTCTCCTCATCCCCCTTCCATAAAAGAGTAGGTCAAAATAGGTAGACGATCGTATCGACCAAAAAAAAAAAGCTTTTCGAAAATTCATCGAGAATTGATCGAGATCGTAAGTTGCACCACAATCGGCGTTATCGGTAATACGTATTTTAAGAAATGAACGTTGACGAATGAACACTCAATATTCGTACATGAAATAAATAATACGAAATATGATATACGATTAATATAAACAATAATAATCCGAGATTGATTATTGAAAAAGGTGAAAATTTTATACGAAGAAAAGTATATCCAAATGCGTTAATGTCAACCTAAAAGAAAAGGAAAAAAAAACGAAAAACAAAAAAAGAAGAATTCTCTTCTAAACGGAAGAAAAAAGAGAAGGAAAAAGAAGAAAAAAATAATTTCTCAACTTATTATCTCTCCGATCTCATTAACGTTCCGTCACGTAGTAAAGGAAAAGCGAGTAGGTATCGAACGGTCAAGATTCCGAAAGGAAGAAGGCGAGAGAAAACTGACCAATAATAAGTCCAGTACTGCGTTACCTCTTTTTCCAATATCTGATTTTAATGCGGGACCGAGATGCATAGACAAACTATTAGACGATCTTGTTTTGAAACCGCGAACATTTTCTTTTTTCTCCACCCCCTATTTGTTTTTTCTTTCTTTCATTTCTTTTACCTTGTTTTTCTTTTTTTTTTTAGCAACAAGTGTCACGCGCGCGCGTTTAAAAACACAAACGCACACCCGTTATGTTCGATTCTTTCGTTTTCCAACGGAATTCGTACGAGACACGACGACGATGGCTTCTCGTCGCCATTCTGCGCGATTGTCGCCATCTATCAACTGATAGCCCTAACTAAAGCTCTCGTCGCACTTGATTATTTCGAGAACGCACGCGGCGAGGCCTATTCGTGACTCCCACCATCATGATAACACCAAGTGTTGGAAGTTAATTAATAACGCTGTTTACTAGATAACGAGTATTAGTTGAAAAAAAAGTTTCTTTTTCTTCTTTTTTTTTTCTCTCTTTTCTTTCGCCACACTATTTTCATTTTTATTATCATTTTCTAATTCATCGACAGATTCGCACGACAATTCTCGATGCGTATATTCGATAAAGAAAAAGTAATAATAATAATAATAATAATAACGAATGAATAAATAAATAAAAAAAGAAAGAAAAAAATATATTCCCCGCAAACATTTCAAAAACTACTCTTTTTTTTTCTAATCATTATAAATGTATCATATATATATGTATATTGTCTGTGTGTGGGCGCGCGCGCGCGTGAGAGTATATATATATCGAATATCGATATTCTCATAAGGCAGACAACAATGTCATATATTTGTCAAACAGATGATAGATTATCACTCGTTTCTAAAAGGGCAAGTTGCCCCCTAAGAAGTAACACGAGAACCCATCGTATTTGTACATACGATACATACGAAATAACCTATTATATCGAGGGATAACCTATAAAATATAATACGACGAGTTGTAAAAGAATATATCGCTGTTTGTAACTGCGCGCGTTCGCCTGGAAAATCCTGAAAACGAGTGTCGCGTTTGAATTCATCGAAATAAGATCCTCCTCCTCCTCGTTCCCTCCACCCCGATGACAAAGAGTTGTTCGGAGAGAAAGAGATTTCTTGAGAATGATAATATCGGTGGATGGTACGTTGGCTGTTTTACCCCACAACCCCCGCCGCTCTTTCGCCCACCCATTCGAAAAATTCGACTTCACAGAAATATATACCGACCTGTAAACGTTTTTTTATTTCGCGATAAATCATCGCGTTGATATTTATAATCTCTGATTTACGAATAAATTCGATTTCGACGATTTCGACTGGTTGCGCGCGTTCGTTCGTTCGTACGTCGCTCGACTTTCTTGTTAGTTCCTTTTTTGCTCGTTTGTCTCTTTTACATTTCTTTTTCTTTTTCTTTTTTTTTTGCCGCAACTAATCGCGTCGAAACGGAACAACAATCGAGTGACGAAATAATTCAGATACGTAAAGTAGTACGACGAATGGTGGTGGTAGTATCTTTAAAGTAGAACGTACGCTTACATTTACACTTGCTCGTTTACCGTATTTACTACGCATATATTTTATATATATATATATATATATATATATATATATATATATATATATATACACGTACACAAACGTGCAACACACATATACGATTTTGTCATCCGGCGATCGCAAATGCGCTCTTTTTCTCTCTCTCTTTCTCTCTATAAAGCACGGATAAATAAATAGACGCGTCGTAAGTCAACGTTTCGGCTTGCTTAACGATTTAATTCTCCCTCGGTTTGGTCGTAGCCATTTAATTATTAGTTAACCCACAATTGACCCATTTAAAATGGAACTCTCACTATTAGGTAGAAGACTACAGAGGTCCAGATTTCACACGAAATCACTACGATTTGTACTTTCTACTTACTTACTTACATTACTTACTTATTTACTTGTATCGCATGTTGTCTTCTTTCTTTCATTCTTCCTTCCTTTCTTTCTTTCCTTCCTTTTTTTTCCCTTGGTGTTTCTTTCTCTTCTTTTTACTCCATACTATTCCAACCAAGTCGCATAATTGTATCTCATTTCACAAGTAGCTTTCTATTAACGGAATGTAAAACCACGATATGTCGTGTCGCATGAAGAAGCTCCGCCATCTTGATTCGTACATGCCTCTCTCTCTCTCTCTCTCTCTCTCTCTTTTTCTAAACACACATCATACATGCATGCATACATGTACGCATACGTAATTACTTATCTTCCAACCGACGAATTTAATTCATTTTATTATTATTATTTTTCCTTTTTAATTTTTTTCCAAGGAATTAATTGTTTGGTATAAAAAATAAAAAAATAAAAATAAATAAAAAAGAAATAAAAAAAAATAAAAGAGAGAAAAGAAAAGTAGTTTTCTGTCTTATCGATCAATCTATCGTGCGTGTTCCGTCTTAATAAAGATATAAAAATAACCATGAACTATGACGGACTCGTTTAACCGATTACACACTTATGCATTTATGTATGTATTTTTATGTATGAACGAATAATGCAGGTAAATCACTTATAACACAGTTTTTTACCGGCGGGAGGGAGGGATTTTCGTCGTTCGATACGTTAAAGGGTATCATCACCTTTTATGCAGGAAGCGAAACAAGTCGCGTCCGAAAAAGCACCGAGGCGAAACAATCGTGTCCTCGTTTTCTACTAAAAACGACGCCGCTTACCGAGGCGATGAGAAAAAGCACTCGTAGATACTTACACACCTTCACGCGTACGCACTCTCTCACACACAAGCGCACTACTAACCGCTAGCGCGTTCGAACGTGGACATGCACGCACGCACACAAACACACACACATACATGCGCGAAGGCGCGCGCGCTCGTACCTTTAAGCCGACTTTCGTAAATGCGATTTTTTTTTCGTCGTACGTATTTCATGAAAAACTTATTTTTTTAATAATTTATATATATATATATTAATATATTCTTTTGATTAACATACGTTTCATATCTTAATATTAAAATAAATGTAATATATTTCTTGGAACAAAAATCGTGAGCAGCAAGTTGTAATTTTATACGAAGATTAAATTTAATGGGGATATATTAATGGTTGCCTTAACGGTAACGATTTTCGACCAATCGCGTACGAGTATTTTTCGTATTGTAGAAAACCATCGACGTACGGTTTTATTACTTGAGATTTCTCGTTCAAGTAATTTTTTTTCCTTCGAAATACTGAAAAAAAAGAGAAGATACATGTTCTCTTATCTATCCGAGTACTTGGTGGAGGTGGAGGGGAGGGGATCGAGAAAGAAACGAACGTGTCGTGTATAATAATAATTCGAAGAATGTTATAAAGAAAAAGAGGATGAAGAAGAAGAAGAAGAAGAAGAAGAATACTTTGAAAGTGACGAGATAGTCGTTTCGAAGAAATCCAATCTCGTTTATTACTTCGAAGTTATATTCCGAAACCGATTTTTATATGAAAATGAAAATTTTCGTTTTACCGACCGATGGTCACAAGCAACGATCTTGTATTTTTTTATCTTTGCCGTTGTTAACCTTCAAACTTTTACCGACCGTCTTTGTGATATATTAACACATTTTTCACATATGAAGTTATTATATACATATATATAAAACGTGCGTGCGTGCATCTGTAATCGAAGAATAAAATCACAATTAAAATATTACGAATTCGGAGAGAATTTATAATGTCAAAATTAAGAAAACATTATTCGACGTAATGATAACTACGACGGCCTAAGAGGAACTTTTAGACGATTTTAAAGGATCTCTTACTCTTTTTTTTCGAGACTTTTTAAACCTTCTATAGTCTCGTGCAAGTTTCATAATCCGAAAGGGGGTGAAAAAAGGCAAAAATAGAAGGATGGGGGGAGACGTTAACCTAAAAAGTCTCAAGAAAAAAAAAGAAAAGGTAACCCCGATGTTTAAAGTCATTCAGAAACTACTTTTGACCCTCACCCTTGACACCTTTGACCCGTTCCTGTGTTGTAAAATAACGAATTGCATCATTATTTTGTACTTTTAATAATTAAATAACCTGGATGCGCGTGCATGGTTGCTCTCGCCGTAAACGATTATAGTCATGACCGATTAATGATATGGCGTTAAAGAACGTCGTTGTGTAACAAAAGTTGTGAATCGCGCATTAATTATCGAAATTAAATGACGATTAGATTTTACATTATGGAAATATCTGGGGACATACATATTTACGTATTAAATAAAATAGATAAACGAGAGGGAGAGAGAGAGAGAGAGAGAGAGATCCGCTTAAAAAGCGGCCAACTACAACTGGGTGCAGTATATATTATATACTTGCTATGTTGATTGTGTGTGACTGCTGTCTATTACACGTCATTTTCATAGCAACCGTATGATTCAATCGTGACGCATTAAACTACGAGTTACCGTCGTCGAAAACTGGATAATACGTAAAAAAAAAGCCTTCTCTTTATGGATCGGCACGCTGGATAAAACACATCGTTGCCTACCATTTTCTTTCAACGATTATACCCAACGGAAGATCATTTTCCAATGGGTGGACGTTATCTCTCTCTCTCTCTCTCTCTCTCTCTCTTTCTCTCTCTCTCGCATTAGCATAGTTTAATGCCAACCAAGATAATTCATAATTTACATAGTCTTGCTCTTCCGTTTTTTATTTTATTTCTTTTATTTTTTGTAAAATCTTCCAGGAAAATTATACGACTTTCTTATCACGAACATAAAGAGAGAGAGAGAGAGAGAGAGAGAGAGAGAAACTTATTTACAATGTCCGATAGGGACGATTTTGTAACGTCACTTCTTGTTGACATTTTATGATATTTTATCGAACCCGTGTTATACAACCAATACATATAATTCTTCTAATAGGTCTCCCTTTAAATAAGGTCAAGATATCCAATAAAAATAAAAGTAATAATTTAAAGGTTGATTGAAGGAGAAAAACCAAAAGTTGAATACGTTTTCTTTTTAATCAAGAAAATAATGGATATCTCGTTGACGTTTTATCTTATCGAACGCGTTATATTATAATATATAATACAACTCTTCGCGCCTTTAAATCAATCTCGAGATATTCGATAAGAGTAATAAAAAGTTTAACAATAAATACAAGAAATACGATATATTACGAAGAAAAAGAGATAGAGGTTCTCTCGTATCGAAATGTTCGTCGTAATTGTTCGTCGATGATATATGTATGTATATATGTATGTATATGCCGTCATATTATCGAGTAGTACGAATTATAACTTATTATAATGAATTTCTTCAAACGTTCGAATCGTCGGATAGGAGGAACACAACGGACTATCAGCAATATGAACCTTTCGAAAGCATTGAAACGTGTTGCTCAGTATGTGCGCGTGTATCGCCAACAAGAGATAATTTCGTCGACCTTGAAGCAAATAATACGTTCGAGTATGCATAGCGTCGTCGTCGTCGTCGTCGTCGTCGTAGTCGTCGTAGTCGTCGTAGTCGTTGTTGTGGTTGGTTGTTGTGTATTCATCTTTGTAGGGCAGGCAGGATATGATGATGGTGTTTCGAAAAAAATAATAAAAAAAATAAAGAGGAAAAGACGTTTCACTAGCGTCAATTCGATCGCGTTTTGTCGAAAAGACGGAAACGAGTATCTGGGTCAGTCGTTGACAATAGGGGGGAAAAGAAAAAGGCACCTCCGCCGTTATCGACTTAGTCTATCTTTTATAAGAACATGGATCGTTCGCTTATCAACGTCTCCATTTTGTTTACCTTTTCTTTTCTTTTTATTTTTTCTTTTTATTTATCTTCTATTTTTTCGCGCGATACCCTCTTAGAAATGTAAGGGGAGTTTAAGTTTTTGGCGTTATTAAAGGATCTGATTCGCCGTGATCTTTGATCTTATCGAATACATATGGGATTTTATTTAATTTCGTGATATATTTATATTTAGTAAAAAATTTACATATAATATATCCTAAAATGATTGTAATGAACTTTTGATAAAGTACACTTCGAAGTTACACAGTACAGAACTGATCGTTATATATCATAGCTCGATCAAAAATAATCACCTTCAAAGAGTCCATGATTTGATATATAACTGTGACGTAAAACGTCAAGTTAGGCACCGATCCAGGTAATCTCCGTTCGTCCGTTTCTTCTCGTACTTCCCCATCCCACCCCCGACCCCATTCCCTACCCTCTTTCTCCTTAAAAATATCAAATATGTTGCTCCGAGGTTATCGAAAATATTGATTCGAGACGCGGATATGATTACTACTCGTACGTTGTGTGTATGGTATTAAAATATAATCTATAAATCGTTCCATTTTCATTTTCCTTTTGCAGACGCTAAGATGAGATTGGAGGAGGATTTAGTGATTCGTAGGAGCAGACCCACGATGATTTCGGCAAAGTATCGCGCGAGAGAGGAACGCCGTCGGCTACTTAAAATATCCGCCGGAAAATTACGTAGAATCGAAGATCCCGAGGCAAGTTTGTGCAGATCAGTCCTAATAAACAATGCGGTTAGACGATTGCAGCGTGAAAACCGGGACGAGAAGACTAGGAACTATGGTCTTCCTGTGGTCACGTATTTGAATGACTCGACGAAGGAGAACAATGTATCCGGCAATCTTATTGTCGACGATGACTCTAATTCGAGAAAGAGGTGAGCGAAGAATTATTATCATTCTCGTTCATTCCCAAAGGAAGGTTAAAATGAGAGTTAACGATAAAAAAAATTATTATGTTTGGTTGATAAAAATATATTTCTCTGTTTATTTTTTTTTTTTTTCTCTCAATGTTTCCCTCCCACAGGCTAGCCGATGATACGAGAAACGACGGGCTTGGTACTAAACGTCAAAGGCACGACGAGTTGGACCTACAGGACGACGTTTTCAGCGACTTTTACATCCTACCGCCAACACCCCGATTACTTTCCCACATCGATGATGTTCACGACGCGGAATCGGCTCATCATCATTTGGTCTATACGGAGGATCGTTTGGGCGGCGGTACGGTCGTCGACGTACGTGGTCCAACGAACATGGTCGACCATACGTCCACGACGAATGTAACGTCTACGACAACGACACCGACGATACAGGCTGCATCGCCAACGGCAACGACGACGATGGCGCCGAACGTCAACGCAAATCCCTGCAACAACTCCGTCTTCTTTCCGGCTGATCTGGACGACCCCAGCACTCAACTGGTGGCGAGCAGATCGACAGACGTTGGCATGATGGAAGTCGCCGATGTGGTCGGTTGCGATCCCGACAGGATCTGTGACTTTGCCAGGTTCGCGGATTCAGCGAAAACGTTGGAGGAACGATTGGTCGAGTTGCAATCGCTCGACGAACATTTTGACTTGGCCAAATTTGAAAGGAACAACAATCAGAGCTGCGGCAGAGCTTTCCACGATATCCAAACTTTCCACAGCCTCGTACCGGGTTTGGAAACCTAGAGAAAAGTTATATACCATGAGCATCCATTCCTTGTCGCTTCTAATTCGTTCTACGATAATATGAACAAGAGAAAAACGAAGAATAACAATAATAACAACAACAACAACAACAATAACAACAGCAACAGTAATAGCAACGGCAACAACAACAACCACAATAACAACGATGATAGCGACGATAGCGACGATAGCGACGAGGACGATGATAATGATGATGATAATGATAATAATATTAATAGTAATAATGATGATAACAATGATTATGATGATAATGATGATTATGATAATAGTAACGCTGGCTTCGATAAAGTTGAAGACGCGAATGAGCAAGCGGGTCTTCGCTTTCGCGGCACGCACAATGAACCACCAAGAGGATGAACCTAAAAATGTGGGAAAAAAGAAAACATAATCTAGAAAGTCAACGATTAGAAAGAGTAATCGAGCTCGTATATCATTAACGTTGAATGATCGATATATAGGTGCATAAAATATAAAAAAAAAGGAGAAAAATAGAGAAAAAATATGGACTACTCGAGATTAAGATTTGCATCGAATCGAGCTTCTTTCTTGCGGGAATAATTCGAGAAAGGGAAAAAGAAAAAGAAAAAGGAAAAAAAGAGAGAGGGAAAGGGAGAGAGACTCTTCTTTGTTCTCTTTGTGGTATCGCGAGAAGAAAGTGGAGTTGGAAAAAAGAAAAATAATTTCTAATTCCAGTCTCGTTTGATCTTCTCAATTTTTTTTTCTTTTCTTCTTTTTATCTTTTTCCCCTTCTTATTTCCAATACTCGAGAGACGAGAAATGGGGAAGCTGTGAGGGTTGAGGTGGGGGTAGGGGCAGGGGTTAGGGATGGGAGGGGAATGGATGAGTGTGTGTGTTCGTTCCAGGTTGGAAACGAAAATTGATTTCTTATCTCGGACGAATAATTAATCGGTAACGTAGAAATTTGTTGAATAGTGCTAGCGAAGTGTGAAAAAACGACCGACTACGACGACAACATAATAATAACAACAACAACAACAACAACACAACAATAACCTCAACAAAGATAAGCAAAGACGTTGCGAACAATGGACTTGTCCATAGAAAAAAAAATCCTCACACGCACACAGGTGTACACTTGATACATGCATCTATATATACATACATATATGTACGTATGCATATATACATAACAAATGTATATGTATATACGCATACATCCAACCACATTCACCCACAAACATATATACATATATATATATATATATATATATATATATATATATATATATATATATATATATATAATATATATATAGATATACATACACACACACACACATAAACATATATTATTATTATAATTACAACTATTATTATTATTATTATTATTATTATTATTATTATTATTATTATTATTATTATTACTGCTATTATTATTATTATTTGTATATATAAATAGATAGAGATATGTTTATAAAAAATGCGTTAAACGATATTAAACGGGTTTATATACGCTCGGCGATCATCTTAACGAAAGGTTACGCGCATTGGCAATCTGCTCGCGCGGTTGTATAAAAGAAAAAAAAAAGAAAAAAAAGAAGAAAAATTAACAAAAAAAATGTTAAAAAACAAAAATAAAAAGAAAAGAAAAAAAAAGAGAGAAAAAAAACAGATAATCTAAGCCTGGTAGAGAGTAGTCGCTAAGCGTTTGTAAAAGCGGAACGGCTAAAATTCTATATGCGTGATAGAGAATCACTAATACGTTAATGCCACGACGGGGGCCTTAGCTGTTATTTCGTTCATTTTTATCTCGTTCTATCTTAAAATTAATTTCTTGTCTTTCTTTTTCTGTTTCTTTTTTTTTTTTTTTTTAATTATTATTTTCTTTTCTTTTTTTCTTTTCACAATCTTTCTCTGTTAAAATCAATTTATATCGAGTATTAGAGATTATCCTATAGCGAGAATATTATTGTATATCCTTCCTTAGACGATGATTTCCTCCTAGCGAACGTCGATATCCGTCGTTTTTATGAAAGACTCCTCGTGAAAGGATGAGTACTGTAATGAAAAAACGAAAACAAAAAATTAAAAAAAAAAACAAAAGAAAAGAAAAAAGATTAGAGAAATAAAAACGAAAACAATTATCAAGAGAGAATGGAAAAAGGGAAGACGAATAAATGAAAGCCTTATAATATCAAATTTGTTTCGTTTTCGAGCATCACATCGATTTTCTTCTCTCTTAAAGAATGGTTGTGAAAGAGGAGGAGAATGTACGGTTGTTTCTAAATTTTAATCCTTTTAGTGCAGTACTGATCTTAAAACACGAGGACGGTATGTATGTACAACTGCAACGTATGTAGGACGTTTACGATCGACGCAATGAACAATCGTCGACCCTTTTTAACCGCGAGTGTCTTGAAGAAAAAAAAATAAAATAAATTAAAATAAAATTAAATAAAATTATAATAATTATTAAATAAATAAATAAATAAATAAATAAATAAATAAATAATGAAGTGAACAAAAAGGAAGCAAAAAGGAAAAAGGATTATAGTCGAGGTAACAAAAAAGAATAAAAAAAAGAAATTAAAAAAGTAAGAGAAAAGAAAAGATTAAGAAACAAAGTCTATTTTATCGGGTCATTGTTAGAAAAGAAAAAGAAAAAAAAGAAAATTAATTAATAAATAAAATAAAATAAAATAAAATGAAAATGATTTCGTAATATATGTATATACTACATACTACTCATATGTATGTATGATAAAAATGGTTGAATTTCATCGTAAATTTGTGAATCGCAATTTTTCATTCGCGACATATACAGAGCGTTCTCTCTAAAGTCATTCCATATATATATATATATATATATATATATCTTTTTTCCTTTTTTTTTTAATCCAATTTTGAATTTTCAAAAAGAGAAACTCGATAGGAAAAGTATATTAAAAAAAGAAAGAAAAAAAAAGAAAAAGAAAAAAAGTGAAAAAACAAATGAATAAATAAAAGAAGGGATAAACAAAAAATAGAAAAAAGGTTTTACGATGTTACGGAGCTTTTCGTTATTATTAAAAGCGATGATAAAATAAATTATGATGTGTATTAAGAAACAAACAAAAGAAGAAAAAGAAAAAAAACAACACGAAGACGTTGTCTCATGATATGTGTTATAATAACAATTTCGAATGCATCGACGATTAAAAAAAAAGGGAGGAAGCGAAGGAGGAAGAGGAGGGGGAGGGGGAGGAAAAGGAATAGGAGGAAGAGGGGGATGAGGAGAAGGAGGAGAAATATTTTTTCGATTGGTGCTCGCACGTAACACTAATAATTTCGGCTCGCATTAATCAAATTTTTCACCCTTTAATCGCAGTGCAATATAAACAGAAAAAGAAAAAAAAAGAACTCCAGATATACATACTTTATTTTTTTTTCTTATTATTACTATTATTATTATTATTATTAATTATTTATGTGTATGTATGGTATGTATGATGAGATGTACGTGCGAGAATAAACGAAACATATCACGAGGTACGTTGAACTAACACACACACACACACACACATACACACACAAAGGGACAATTCGAAAGGCTGGTTTTTTCTCTCATTCGATTTATCCATACGTAAAATATGTAACTTATATCCAGTCTCCTCACCGGTTCAATTCACACCGCCTTTTTACTATTAATATAATATAGATATTTATCGAGTCATCACGAATAAAATAAACAAATCGTTGTTTGGTCAGAAATTTTCAAAGAAAAGGTACGTGTGTTATATGTATCTTACACGAATTTTACGTTTCCTCTATACATTGAAATACTATATACGTACAAATTTTTATTTTCTTTCTTCTTTTCTATTGTCTCCACCTTTTTAAACTCTTCTTGCCTTTTCTTTCTTTTCTTTTTTCGTTTTGTTTTTTTATTCGTGCAGCGTTACTTCAATAGAAACAAAAAATTGTCTGCGTCAATTTTCTTCGCTCTTACGTCTTTTCTTTGAAACTTCTTCCGAATTGACGATTTGATTTTTTATTTATTTATTTATTTATTTTTTATTGATATGTTGGCAAAATAGACGTTTCATACGTTTCAAACTTACCTCGTTGCGATCGTTTGATTAAAGAGAGAAAGACACTTATCAAAAAGAGAAAAGAAAAAAAAACAATACAAAAAAGAAGTATTAATCATTGCGAATTATATAATCGATTATTATGGATTGGTTAGTAAAATTCGTTTTTTGAAATTTTCAGAGAATTTATTGAGAAAGCGTGAAAAAGAAGTTTTACAAAAATAAAAAAAAACAAAAGATATAGGGATGAAGATCGAAGGATAAAATTAAATAAATAAATAAATAAATAAATAAATAAATAAATAAATAAATAAATCATACTAATGTTTAGCATTGCACGGCCGGTAATGCAGAGAGATATGTCTGCTCGCATTGTTAAGAAGATGAAGGTGGAGGATGAGGAGGATAAGGATGAGGCGGAGGAGGAGAGGACGAGGAGAAGATTATAAATAAATCGACGTGTGTGACTCAACACAATATTGTAAATAGCCGCCTTAGCACATCTAAGACAACTATGTATAATGTTTCGTACGTTGTTTAGGTTTTTAGTATACTAGTTATCCGAAATCAGTTACCAATTATATGAAAATATTGCAAATAAATAAGAAAAAGAAAAAAAGAAAGGTGATGCGTCTTTTTATACCCACAAATTCCTCCACACCGTTAACGATTCCATTATTTTTAATATTTAATTTACTTATCGTCGTTACATTTAATCAAGGATATATTGAAATTATTACTTCACAGGGGAGATTTGTTTTTTTTTTTTTTTTATTGAGTCTTGCGAATATATATATATACAAAGGATCGAGAACTAATAATAATAATTATTATTATTACTATACTTTTTCTTTTAAAACTAAATAAAAACAAAGGGTTACCATAAGAGTTATTAAAACGCGCGCTGATATTAATTTAAATAACATAATTATCGTAACTGTATGCGTGTATATGTGAAGAGATGAGCACGCATTGGTGGTGTTCACTCTTAAAGGCCTAAAGCCATTCGAAATGATCGAAGTTTTAACATCCGCGAATATAGTTCGTCGGTAATGTACGTATTTATGTATGTATGTATGTATGTATGTATATATGATGTATGTATATATGATGTATGTATGTATGTATGTATGTATGTATGTATGTATGTACGTACGTACGTATGTATATGTGCGTGCGCGTGTGTATGGTGACACGTGTTCGTCGTTATCGATTATTTCGATGATGAACTACGGATCTTCGTAATAATATCAACGACGAAATTAACGTTGGACATATTGTCGAAGAAAGCTATAGAACGATTTCGAAATCGGTTCGAGTTTAAATTAGAAAGTTGTGCTCGGAATAAGATCACTTTCGGATTCGCTAAAATAAGAACATCCAAAGATCGGTAGATCGATCGATCACTCTCTTGATCCTCGATTTCAAAAGTTTCGATGAAAATCGACGAAAAATCGGTCCTTACGGAAAAATTATTCGCGGCCGCCGTGAAACATAAGCGTTGTGCGTTTCTCGTTATCCATAATATCGCGGCTTTTGTTGTGAATTATTCCATTTTTTTTATTTTTATTTTTTAGTTTTCTTTATATTTAAATGCAGTATCTTACGGATCATTGATGTGTGTTGTGTTTGTGTGTGTGTGTTCGATACAAAATCGTATAAAAAACGTTGGTGCGATGATTGACATTGTCGTTATGACGTTACGACACGTGCGACGACGACGACGACGACGACGACGACGACGACGACGACGACGACGACGACGACGACGACGACGACGACGACGACGACGACGACGACGACGACGACGACGACGACGACGACGACGACGACGATTACGAAAAAGAAGAAGAAATGTATATTAATATATTATTAATATATTATTATATTATATTAGTTATGTGTGTATATATATATATATATATATATATATATATATATATATATATATACACGTATGCATGTTCGTACACATGCGTTCTTTAGGTAAGGATCTCGATCATCAAAGGTGAGATCTGTTCTACGCGTGCGATGTGCGACGTATGTATATTAATTTGTATTATTATTTCATTGTTGTTCCTGTTGTTATCTATTTCGGTCGTCAGAAAACAGAAATCGAGCGGCGAGCAAATTTGCCGAGCACAACTTTCGTACAAAAGAGATCTTACATAGATAGATAGATAGATAGATAGATAGATAGATAGATTAGATAGATAGATAGATTGATAGATAGATAGATAGATTGATATAGGTATGGATAGATCATCATTCGTTCTCGACCTCGAGTCTCCTTCGATTCGATTTCTAGGTAAAAAGATAAAAAAAGAAAAGAAACCAAAAAAGAAAAAGCGAAAATTAATTCGCAACCGATCACGCTATTAAAACGACGGCTAAAAGAAAATTCGTCGGATTCTCGACATTGAAATTTTTCGTTCCGTTCTTTTTTTTCCCCTTTTCGTCTCGATTCTAATATATTATATATATAATATATCTCCTAACACGCACGCTCTTATTGCTTTTGCCGTTTATCTCCGACGAACGACGTTTTCCATTACTCTTCGCCATTTTTCTTTTTTTCCCCCTGTTCTCTATCTCTCTATCTTTCTCTCTCTCTCTCTCTCTTTCTTTCAACAATTCAAGAATTCTCATCGATTATCTTGACTTCGTTACATACAACCTAGATTCGTGATTGGTCGATCGGTACGACGCTCATTATCCTCCTAGGTATCCCCAGCTTAATTCGCTGTTTCTTAATTATTGTTATTTTATAATTCTTACGAATTGGAAAAAGGAACGTGCCGAGTTTAACGCGTGGCGAAGGATTGACAATAATTCAAGAGATTTGTGTTTGTTTTTTCGCTCCTTTTTTTTCTTTTCTTTTTTTGTTGTATTTTTTCTGTTTTTTTTTTGTTACGAATTTTTATTTATTGCACCCTATTACCATTAACTCGTTAAAGTACAAAAATCATTGCATTGAATAATATTATTAATTGTGAACACATCGTCTTGTAGTAATCCCATTGAAGATTAACATTCATAATTTATATTGTTATAATATATATATGGATCTCGCCACGCGTTTCGAACTCAATATAATTTATTTCAGGCGTCGCGTTGCGTCTGAATTTCGAACATCGATCGCGGTACATCCCCTTCCTTCGTTTTCTCGATCGTAACGAATAATCCGATGAAAATTATTCAACGGATAATATTACGTTAGATCGGGTATCACATTGCTTTTTTTTTTACTATGAATCAAGTTCCCTTTAGTATGAAGCTTTAGACTGCGAGAAAATAATAATAATAATAATAATAATAATAATAATAATAATAATAATAATAATAATAATAATAATAATAGTAGTAGTAGTAGTAATAGTAGTAGTAGTAGTAGTAGTAGTAGTAGTAATAGTAGTAGTAGTAGTAGTAGTAATAGTAGTAGTAGTAGTAACAATAATAATAGTAATAATAGTAATAATAATAATAATAATAATAATAATAAAGTAATCAATAAAAAGAGAAAAAGCGCGAGGTACCTCGATCAATTCAAACTGTCATTCGTATAATCAAGAAAATGATAAATAATTAATAAGAGTGGGCGATAATACAAAAATAAGAAAGAAAAATCTAGTTGTCCGCCGCCATTGTTTGCTTTCTCTTTTCTTTTCTATCTCTTTCTTTCTTTCTTTTTTTTTTTATTATTATTATTAATCATCATGATAAGCGAGAACACACGCGTAGGAATGTGAAAAGATCTCGAAAAGCGAACAACTTATTCTTTTGGGATCATATTAAAGGGCACTTCATTTTCACGGTAAAAATCAAATTCGACGTCGATATGCATCGTTCGCTAATCATCCATAAGCTTTTTTTTTTTAATCTCTATTTCCATCTCTCTCTCTCTCTCTCTCTCTCTCTCTCTCTCTCTCTCTCTCTCTCTCTCTCATATATATATATATTGTTAACATCACCATACACCATCGTGCTCTACAATAATTACACTTTCGGCCAGCAGAAAAATAGAATTCTGAAAACTTAAACTCACAGTACTCGTTCGATCGTGTACCTTTGTGTTATTTATTTTTTTTTTTTTATTTCCTTATCTCACTTGAATTATCTTTATCCTTTTCTCATCATCTTTATCAGTCCATCTATCTCTTTCTCTTTCTCTCTTGCACACGCAATACAGACAAATATACATTCACACGAACGTTCTCTCTTTCTCTTTCTTTCTCACTCTCACTCGTTCGCGAATTAACGAAACATTCATTATCGAATTAACGAAACATTGCCGAGGATTACTTTACATTACCGAATTAACGAAACACCGTCGATTATTTCCTCCCTCGTACGCGCATCGAAATTTAAAATTGGCGCCAGATCGAGCGCAAGTATGGACGATCGATCAATCGTTACGAGGGACGAACCAATACGGGAAATTCGATACGACATTATCTCGTCGCTCACGATAATCCAAATGAATTTCCAAGAGATTTTAATTTCAACAAAAAAAAACAAAAGAAACCGAAAAAATTAACAAAAGGAACGAAAAAAGAGAAAAAAAAAATTAGAAAAGAAAAACAAAAAGAAAAAGATAAAACGAAACAATTGTGTAAAGATGTTTTCGATACATTCCCCGTTCTTGTATACTACATCATGTTTACATACATATATTACATATTACAATATTAAATCGATAAACATTTTTTTTATACGCGTTTAAGAAATCTTCATGTGAAGTTTAATCGACGTTACATACAATGATCGTTTTATCGCGAATATAAAATTTCTTGTATATTCATAAACGTGTTATGTTGATGCGACGTATGACTTTGTTAATAGAGAAAAAAAAATAGAAAAAGAAGAAAAACAGAATACTTTACACATATATTAAAAAATTAAAGAGAATTTTTTATGCAAGGTTATAAACGTAAAAAAAGCGCGTACTCGTTATACGTAGGACGATTCTCGGAAATAATAATAATATTAGTAATAATAATAATAATAATAATAATAATAATAATAATAATAATAATAATAATAATAATAATAATAATAATAATAATAATAAAAATGATAATAAATGTCATAATAAATTGATCGTAATGATAAATATTTAATATTTGAATAAAAAGAAACATGCAAACATGCGTGGGCGGTGATAAACCTTTCTTAGAGTAAAGAAGATATACTAATACATTGTCCAAAAACGAAAAAAAAAAAAATAATAGAATAAAATAAAATCAAATAAAATAAAATAAAGACAAGAAAAAGAAAAAGCCCATTCCAATCTTTAGCGAGATACACAATTTCCCTTCGTTAGATCGAACGACGGAATAATAACATAAAATATCTCTCCACAAATATTCTCTCTCTCTCTCTCTCTCTCTCTCTCTCTCTCTCTCTCTCTCTCTCTCTCTGTCCCTTTTTCATAATAACGATCGTAAAAATCTCTTCCTTTATATCTTATATCTCATCGCGCATTAAATTTCGAAACATAACACATTTTGCGGGTCTAACTTTCAGCGGGGATCGCAATTTGTATATTTACGAACTTCATTTTTTCGAGGCACTATATAAATATAAATATAAATATAAATATAAATATAAATATATATATATATATTTATTGATTATATATATATATTCAAAAATAATTGTGACGACGTTTGTTTGTTTCTCATTGATAATTGATAATTTTAACACACGATAGTAAACAAATAAACAAAAGATATATATATATATATAAATACATATATATATGTATGTATGTATGTATGTATGTATGTATGTATACGCATGAATATATCAATATAATCTCTCTCTCTCTTTCTCTCTCAAAAACAAAAAAAAGAGAGAGAAAACGCGTAAACGAGTGAACATAATCGATTCAGATGTCGACTTGCAATGATGCAAACGATGAAAGACCCAATATGAAAAAAAAATGTACTATTCGAGAGAAATGAAGATAGATGGATAGATAAATAGATTGACAGAAAAAGATATTGCTCGCTTGCTAATATAAATTCGACACGCAGAGCACACTCTGCAGTTTTACAATCATTTTAAACATTTTATCGTTTTATCCGTTCATAACAATAATTATATCGGTCGTCGAGCTATCGCCAGTGATTTTACACACTTTAATGATTCGATATACATATATTCATATTATATATATATATACTCATATTTATATATATAGATATATCAAAAATATCCTTAGTAAAATAGAGCATTTATATATGTATAACGTACCTTCAAGTACTTTATTTTTTTTTTGTATTATATAGTTTTATCCACTATATATATAATATATATATGTATGTATAACGTGTATTATTATTTCATTATTATTACTATTATTAATATTTATATATATATATATGTATATATATATTATATTATTATAATTTTATGTGTTTTTATTATACATGTAATATCCATCGCGGCACATTTTTTAGTTGCACCTCCTGCGTACATATATATATATATATATATATATATATATATATATATGTATATGTATGTATATATATGTATGTATGTATACGTACATACACACATTTATATGCGCGTATGCGTGTCGCCACGTGAACGAATTTCATGATTAAATAAAAATCGCTTTATTATTCCTTCACCCATTCGTTGCTCGGCTTCAATTTCTTTTTCCTTTCTTTCTTTTAACTAATGTAAGAATCGATAACTAAAGGATTAGAAATATGTATATGTATATGTGTATATATATATACATATATACATATAATATAATGTTATATTCCTACGATTGAATATTCTCTTGAAACATAACTTTCTTTCCCTTTCTCTCTCTCTCTCTCTCTCTCTCTTTCTCTCACTCTCATTTTTTATTTCCTATCTTTCTTTTCCATTATTTAATCAGGACGACTTTTTGAACACAAACGATTAATGTTAAACATTTTCATTCGTTATTAATCTATTAATCGTCAACGAACAATATTGATTCGTTCGTCTAACACGGAACATCGAGAAGCGACGTGTCGTATATCGATCGTTTTTTTCATTGTTTTTCTTTGGAACACAAACTCCAATGAAATTAATCGATCGAGAATGATAGAACACATACTGAAAAACAAGATATACATAATAATTTTCTCACGCTCGAATTTATGAAACAATGTCGAGAGAAATCAAGTAGAATCGATAATATCACATAGAGAACAGTTTTCATATTCGATTTGTGTGTGCATATTTTTGTGTAGAAAAAAAAGGACAACAAAAGAGAAAAGAAAATTGATATATAATAGTTTTCTACGAATACAAATCATTCCCAGATCTCTCGAAAAAATTTGTCTTCCTCATATTTTTATTGCTTTTGCTTTCACTTTATCCTATGTCCTTTATTTATTTATTTATTTTTTTTTTTTTTAATTTGCTTCCTCTTTCTTTCGATTCGATATCATAACAATTTATTTTTTATATTTTTTATTTAACGTTATTAAAATTTTTTTAAGGGAATATATATATATATAAATTGTTACGAAGAGAAGAATACATTTGTTATACGTCGTAAATTCTAACTTTACGAATTCCAACTTGGCAAAAGAGAGATCGGAGAAGGAATTTGTTCGTAAAGTTAGAGCGGAGAGGGGGGAAAAATGGCAAAGGGGAAGAAAAATGGGGCGGGGGAAGAGGGAAGTAGCGGAGGGGAACGAGACGGGAACTACTTGTAATTTACAATCGTCTTTATAAATGTTTGAACGAATAAAATTCCGAATTAATTCGATACTCGGTCAAGCGAAAATTCGAGTAAATTAGATATTCGAATAGAAAACTATCTCAAGGCGTCTACTTTCTTTCTGCACGATTATGATTCCATTCTTTCTTATTATTTTTCTTTCTTTCTTTCTTTTTTTTTTTTTCCCTTAAGTAAGATATGAATTTCTCATAAGTTAGTTTTATTGCTCCGTATACTTACAAAATTCCCTTTCTCAGTCTCTCAAAGTCGAATCTCTCTCTCTCTCTCTCTCTCTCTCTCTCTCTCTCTCTCTCTTTCTCTATCTCTATACACACACGCACACACACTCACATACACGCCATTTACATAGGAAAATAATACATTTTTATCGATTTCCTTCGAAGCAATCTTTAAATCGTGCTTTCAACCGTATTCTCTAGCGAATATCCTTAACCTCCGTTTTTTTTTTTCATTTTTTAATTAATAGTTTCGAAGTTTGCCTAACGATCAAGTTGCATTTTAAAACGAAGAACGATAATAGCTATCTTTCTCTCTCTTTCTTTCTTTCTCTCTCTCTCTCTCTCTACTCCATAAATTCTTCGTATAAGTTAATTTTTTTCAAAGAATATATATGTACATATATAATATGCATATATATGTACATACTAAAAGCGAGTGTTAAGATATTGGTCTATTATTATTATTATTATTATTACTATTATTACTATTATTATTATTATTAATATTATTATTAATATTTTTATTAATATTATTATTAATATTATTAATATTATTATTATTAATATTATTATTATTATTTTTTTTTATTATTATATAGTCACAGATGCTTTTCTAGAGCGAATCTCTTCTCGATGCTCATTTCTTCATCGTAGAAATATGATTATTTTTCTATTAATATAAATAAAAACGGATATTAATAATAAAAGAAAAGGAAAGAAAAGAAAAGAAAAAAAAAGGAAAAAAATATTAAGGGAAAAGAAGGAAAAGAAAAAGACAAAAAAAAAAAAAGAAGAAAAGAAGAAAGAAAAAGAAAAGAAAAATTATAATGTGACTTAGTCGGTCCTCGACAAAATTCGAATCGTGGAAGAGATACTTCTTCATCGTACACCATGAATTTGCAAAAAAAAAAAAGAAACGCAAATAAGTCGTTATCAGGAGTATAGACTCACGTCGACTAATATTAATATTTTCACGTGGCGACAAAGAAAACGTAGAAAGTAAAAGTTCGTACGAATTCTGACCCCGTTTTGTTATTTCTTTTTGTTGTTGTTTGTTTGTTGCTGTTGTTTTGTTTTCCCCTGTTCATTACTGCGCGTACCCCAAGAGGCTACATTAAGGAATCATACACAACGCGTTTTTTTTTTATAAGTCGTAATGGTGATCGTTATCGGCTTAATATATGAGTTAAAAACTAAAATAATTATTCAATATATGTACAATGCGATAATGTAGTAACGTAATAAATAAGCTCAAGGTATACATTCTACTTCACACGTATAACATTCGTCCATATAATAATTACAAATCATCATCATCATCATTATCGTTATCTCATCATTATCATAATCATCATAATCATCATTACCATCATGACCATCATCATATCATTATCATCATCGTTATTATGATCGCTACATGGGCGAACAGGCCAACATTACAATACACAATTTTTTCGGTTCAGAACGATAAAAGGCTTCCTCCTCCTCCTCCTCCACCCCTCCCACCCACCGACCATACCACCTCAATCCACCCGAAGGACATATCGTCTATGACAAAAAAAAAAAAATATGCTACTACCGCGTTGAACTTATAATATATAATTCTTTCAAAAGAAAGATATAATTAAATCGGCTAGCATCATCATTGGTCGTCGTCTCATTCTATAAGATTATTCGACTTATTCAATAACAATCCATTCGAATCTGTTCGAACGACAAACACACCAGAGGCAAAGATCCTTTTCTCACGTTCTGAACCGTTATATAGAATGTATATGCTACCTATTAATTCGTTAAACCTTTACACACAAATAATGAAATTAAAGAGCGATGCGTAACGAACCGGGGTTTATAATTACCCCAAAAAAGCACAAGGTCGTCGGAATTTTTTTTTTCTCTTCGTACCATCATCGTTCGTATTGTTCATTGATCATTATTATTTAATGCACATCGTATACCGATAAAAACTAACGACTCCATCTGTGTCATTTTTTATATATAGGCACTTCTCATATAGTGGGAAATCAAACAAATTTGCATGTCCCGCTAAATTTGTCTTTACAGGTGAGAAAAACTTTGGTTGATGGGATAAATCTTTAGAATCGAAATATCTTATTTTGTTCTCTCTCCCTCTACCTTTACCTTTCTACCTCTACCTGTACCTCCCTCCCTCTCTCTCTCACCCTTTTTTTCTCTTCTTCTTCAATTTGCGCACGATTACTATCTATATATATATATATATATATATATATATATATATATATATATATATATATATATATATATATATATACCTCTCTATGTGTATATATCTCTATGGTCTGTTTAATTCACCATTGACGACGTACGTATATCCATTACGTCCATATAATTTAATAGTTTCTTTCTCGTCTCTTAAGTAATATAGTGTGTAAAATCGTGTATTCTCATTTATCATTCGAGTCCATAGTGGCTCGTAGAGATATAAAAATGCGTCATTCACGACGCATTTATTTAAAGCACGCTATTTCATTCGCCTGCAAACAACTTTATATCCGTCTCCTTTATATCTTCTTATAAACTCGTCTTAGGAATCTTAGAAAAACAAGGACATTAGTGAATATCCTTTATTCGCTTTTCGTCCTCTTGAGCAAATCTATTTACGCGGAGAGAAGAGAGTTGCGTGTGTTTACTACGTACAACGGACGGGCCCAGCGAGAGACGGGGACAAGTTTTCTATTAAAGAAGGCGGTTTTCTTTTTTTTTCTTTTTTCTTTTTCTTTTTTTTTATACATTTACTTACTTTTCCCCCGCGCTTTCTCAGCTTTCATTTCTCGGTAGGTCTCGTTACGGTTTGTGGTATTACCGTCAATGACTTTGGAATTTTTGGCAAAATTGGAATTGGATTAGATGGCTTAGTAGTCACTTGTATAGACTTTGGCAGATTGAGATTATGTAATAGGTTTTGGGTAGGACTGTTCTCGTTCGACAAACGTATGTCGCATATAAGCGGCTCGAAATCACCTCTACTTTGACGATTCAACATTTCCTGTTGCATTCTCAGGTGTTTTTGGAATTGGGTCTGAGCGGCCAGCTGTGCCTTCTGATATTGCGTAGTAGATTTGAAGTTAGGCGGTGAATTTGGATTACCCGATACGCCTCCGCCACCACCACCGCCGGTAGGACTTACGCACTGTTTCTCGCTCAGCATTTGTTTCTGTTTCTTAAGATGTTGAAGCCGTTTAAAATCCGGTTCGCTCAATTGGAACACCTTACCGCCGGAGGACATCGGCAATTTCGAGTTATCCTTACGTTTGATGTTTCCATTGGCCGAACTGGTAGACGGTAAATTGAGTCGTTGCAAGCTTGGAGGCGGTTTCTTTATTATCGATACGCCAGGATTTAATTTGAGCACGCGCGGCGGACTTCCCTTCGCCGTCAATTGTATCGCCGCTGGTGACTTCGCGGTACAGGTACCCGTCGGTAACGAGAGTCTGTCTCTTTCGAGTACGTATCCGCCGCTAAGACGACGGGAATTATTAAATTCGGACGATATCGGTTCCATTATCGGTTCGTCCATTTTTTCGGGACCCTCGTACGATATCAATCTGTTTTGTACCGACGTAGAATAATTTATCGCATTGCGCGACGCATTAGGCGCCAAGATCAAATCCCCGGCCCTGTAATACTTTTCCAAAAGTATCAAATGTCTGAGGAATGAACTTTGATTCCCGTACGGTCTTTGCAACTCTTGCCATAAAAGTTTCGTGTCCCTGTCGTATTGAATCATCGTCGCACACTTTTCCCAACCCTGCGGGGTTATCTCTCGGACATTGGCAAACTCAATGTTGGCGTGAAGGTTCATTTCTTCTTCGCCCGGGAAAAGGGTACGGACGCTTATTGAAGGATTCGCTCCGAGCCGTTGGACTACGGGAGTTATGTCGTTGTTCGTTCTTGCCCTCTTAGGTAATTTCGTCAATGTCACTTCCTTGTCCATGGTAAGGATCTCTACGACCTCGTTCGGACCGTCGCAGGGCGTCGTCGTCGTCATCGTCGTCGTCGTCGTCGTTGTCGTTGTCGTTGTCGTTCCGTCCGACGTATAATTGTTCACTTCGAGTATTTTTCTTTTCTTCAATTTCTCCACGGTACCCTCGACCCCAAGGAATTGAACGTCCGTAGGTACGATCGCCTCGTTCGTATTAATTTTGACAGAACGATTGTCATTGTCCGGTTCAGAATTTGTACCCTCGTTTTTAATTGACTCGGGGGTCGACTTATCCGAGACCAAATTTGCCGTGACGTCTGGCGACTTCGAACTACCATTCTTAGTAGTAGCCGCCTGCGTGCATTTAGCCTTTTTACGTTTATCCTTGTCCTTCGATTGACCATTAGAATCATCGTCCTCGTTCTCGAGTACCTCGATGTCGTGGTAATGTAAGATCCTATAATTATTGGAACGTTCGTAGACAATTTTTTTCAAGAGTTCTTCGATAATGCCAATTACCGATGATATGAAAAAAAAAAAAAAAGAAAAAAATAATAATACGATTACACCACGTACCTCTTTCTATAGCTCTTAAAGAAAGATCTATGATTCATATTCATATTCTCAGGATCCTTGTATTTGATTTGCAACTGTGTGAAGTACCGGCACAACTTGCAAACAAAAGTGCCCGCGGCGAGTGAAACGGGTATCGCCTGTTGCGAGAGCCGTTGATTTAATTCAATCGTTTCGGCGTTTGACAACTGATGCGTATGATTTCTAGCCAATCTCCTATTACAAAGTGCACAGGTCAAAAACCTTTCGATTTTACCGTAATGAATCACGCAGAATGACATCGACGTGTGCTGACTCGATTCCCAATCAATATCAACCTGTAATAAAATATTATTGTCTAAATGAAACATCATATGCCGTGTGTAATTAAAAGTTGAGACATTATTTTAACGACAACCGGTACGATCAGGTTCATTTTTTTCATTCGTTAGAAAAGTATCGATCTATCGGATTTATTACGCGTGAGAAGAGAGAGAGAGAGAGAGGGGGGGGAGGAAGAGCAATACCTGATTTTGAAGTCCAGCCTTAATTTTAAGTAACCAACGTCGTTTAACGTGATGACGGGCAGGATCTCTACAATCACGGGCTGAACATTTCGATACCATCAATTGACGGTGTTGTTTTTGCGGCTTTGTTTGCATGTTCGTTGGACTGGTGTTCGCCTGTTAATAAACAACAATAATTATTTCGATTGATCGAAGATAAACCACCGTTGGGATCGATCGATCCGTTAATTGTAACAATCCCTTTTATGGGTACCTTTCTATCTACATGACGATAACAAGCGTCACACAGACAAGAATCCTTGGTAAGGTGTCTCTCTATGTTCAATATCTTCTTTCGTCTCTCGTCGGATTTCATTTGAGCCAAGTGCATGGGCGTATCCAATGAGCCAAATTTTCCGAAACAATAACAACATACGTCCGCACACAATCGTCCTGGATGAATGGAAAAAGAGGACGATTTCTCAGGTATGACGAGGGACTGACGATCCTTCGGCGGTGTCTCTTCGTTATCCTCATCTGCGATAATTAATGATAATGATTAATATGTAACGCGAACATAAATCCATTCGTTGATTTTCTAAGCAGGTTTTTTTTGGTGGGGGTTTACGAATGAACTATTCGAAATACTCAGCCTTAGAACCAAATACAAGTAGTTAAAGAACATCATCCTTCGTTTCTTGTTTCTCTCTCTTTTTTTTCTTTTTTTTTTGTTTTTGAATTTGAATTTGAAGCAGTAGCAAAAAAATAACATGCACAATTGCTCGAGATACAAAACTATTTTTTTTTTCCAGGTAAATTATGAGACTAGAGATTTACAAAAAGGAATTGCCAAGCATTACATAATAAATGTTTTAATTATGGTTTGCACTTATAAATGCAAAAATTTGGTGTTAAATGTAATAATTAAGCAATCCTTTGTGTCTAATCTGCTAAATAACATTTTATGCAGGATAGAAGAAAATAAAATAAAAATATTGAAGAAGCAATGAAGGAAAAGGGATTGATTAACAATGTAGTTATGCCCACAACCAGGATTACCGCAAGAGTGTCTGTGGTTAGTAGTGAACTTTCGGTTCGCACCAGAGCTGCTATCTCCCAAACCACTGGTTCCAAACTGAAAATAAAAGAAAACAAAATACAAAAGTCAATAACGACCAAGATCTGTATGCCTCGGCGCTTTATAATACGTGTTTCTTTTTTATATATTATTATACAAATCTCACGATAATCCTTAATCTTACCTCCTTTTGTATGGTGTAAAATTCAGGCGAATCTCCTTCTCCGTCGGTGCGTCCTTGCTTCAAAACCATTTTCAAAGGTGATCTCGATCGTTTCTTGTCTTTTTCCTTTTCCTTCTGCACACGAATCACAGTTTTCAATGTACCTGTATATTGTTCCTTCCTCGCCTTCTGATGATTTAATCTCTCCGCAGCTTTTTCCAACGATTCCAAACCCAATAATCTCAAGATAGATTCTTTCTTGGCCTTATCCTCCGGCGTTTCTAAAATTTTCGCGGTAATGTTAACGCTACTAGATGATTCGTCCGAGGTAGATGTCTCGTCTAAATCCTTTTGAGATGAAGCTTCTCCGATTTTACTGGATTTACACTCGTCCAACAAATTCATATTACTTCCTTCCTTCGATAAATTATTTTCTGCGATATGACTCGAAAGTCGTCCTTCTTTCTTCGTTCTGTTTGGTTCGTTTGGAATTACCAAATCATTTTCAGATTTACTACGCAAATTATCGCCGTTATCTTGAATTTTGTCTAAGCTATCGCGGCCGCCTTCGGAGAAACCTCTAAAACTGTCGGAACATTTAGCAAGATTGTCATAATCATTAAGGAATGATCTGTTGTTTTCATTTATCTTGGCAACTTCATTGTCAAGCAATGTTTCTTCCTTTTGTTGGTCGGACTTTCTGATATCTCGTTTAGTTCGTTTATTTTTCAACGTATTATTTAAATGCTGTTGATCCTCCTTACGTTTTTTCACTTCTCTACCACGTCTGGTACGAGTATGTGGCTCTAAAACATCACTAGTTTCAAAGTCTACGGTGCTATTTTGAGATATATCTGTTTCAGGAGTGTTACAGATAGTTTCAGTACTAGCTTTCTGTTCAAAATTTTGTTTATTATCATTTTGTGCATTCAATTCTTCCGTTGTCTGGCAATCACTTCCTGTACTAGATTTTGATGCATTTTCATGTTCTCTGTTGCAAGAGGTTGGTCTTTTCTCCACTTTTTTTTGTTTATCGCGAACCCTTAATACTCTTTTATTTTCTTCATTTGTAACTTTGGGTTCGTCCGTATTCTTTTCTGATGATAATTTATTACCTTTTTCATCGATGACCGTATTTAGCGTATTATCCACTTTCTTATCGACAGTATTTTCATTTGAGACTACTGTTGTATCAATATTTTGATGTTTATTATCATCTTTATCATGATTAGCATCCTTGATAGAATCATTTGTATTATTTATTTCTTTCTTTGATGTACATACCGGAGATTTGGCGGAGGCACATATTGAATTTAAGTCACTATTTATGGCTGGCAATACATGAGAATTATTTCTGTCGTGTTTCTGATTTTGCATTGATTCAGAGGAAGCAGTAGGCACTACCTCAACATTCTCATTGATATTATGAACTTTGTCATGTTTGTTAGTTTCATTTGATAATTGATCCGTATCTTGTTCAGTCAATGCCTCTTCTACTTTATTAGTGGTAAATTTTGAAGTAGAATGTTCGTCCATTTCAACGAGAGAACTTTCTTCATTTTCAACATTATTATTACATGTATCATTTAATTTTATATCTTCACCTGTTGCTTCTACCTTTTCTACCATATCCGATAAACCTGTTAGTTCATCCCCTTTCACTAATCTTTCAACATCAGAATAAATACTTTCTAAGGTTTCTGATTCCTCTGAACAACGGGTACTAACTAAACTTTCTACTTGAGGTAAATTTGTCTTATCCACTTCATTGTTTATTTCTACAGTGGTACCTTGTGTATTTACCGATTCATTTATTTCTGTAGAAGATAATATAGTAGACTCATTAGTAACTTCATTTATGTTTTCATCAGTTGTTTCTACAACAGATTCTACAAGAGAATCATGCTTTTCAATTGATTCATCCGATGTGGTTGCCAATTTCTTTCCAATTTCAGGCTCTTCAATGTTATCTTGAGAATTTTTATCATTTGACTTCCCTGATTTTTTCAATAAAGGAGATATTTTCTTGTTATTATCTATTGATTGACTTTCAATGTCTTCTATTTGTTCTTCTATCTTAGATATAATATTTGAATCCTGATCAGCTTCAGTACTTTCTTTAACATCTTTACATATATTTATTTCCTTACTAACTGTAGCATGTGAGGGCTCATGAGAATTGTGAGTTTTATTGACTGCTTCAATATTAGGAGTCTCCCTATCTTGAGTGTTTTGTGATTGAGTTTCAACCAATTCAATGTCACCCATGACTAGTTTCTCAATCTCTTTGGCAGTGTCAGCCACTTTTGGTACTGAGTTCTCAGAACTTTCGGATTTACTCTCATTTTTAGATGCATTGGGTTTGTCTTCATCGGTATTCTCTTCCAAACCCAATTTCTGAGATTCAGTACTCAATGGTGCAATGATTTCCTCAATCTTTGGAATTTCAAAATTTTTACTCAATCCAAGATTCTTCTCTGGACCAAATATTTTACTTTCAATTGATTTTGCAATCGTTAATTTTATATTCTCTATCATCTGATCTATTTGTGACTTTGGATTGCCATCGGATTTCTCTGTTCCATAAAAAGAATTTACTGTTTTTCTCATATCTATATTTAAACTATTCCTTCGACCTTTAGACCTATCTGTGAGTTTTGCCAGAATTGTGTCTTTCCTAACTTGGTCTAAACTACCGGTTTTCTTCATTTCTTCCGGTACTTCTACATTTTTAGATGCTACACGTGCATCATCAACCTTGATATCGTCTACTTTTGTTTCACTATCCGTACTTCTGGCTTTTGTCTTTGAACGTAATGTTGGTCCTATTTCATTTAATCTATCTACTCTCTCACTATTATTATTGTTTTCTATTTCTATACCAGTTTCACTTTCGGCATAATTCTTGGAGGCATCATCTTTTATTATAATTTCATCTTTAATTATTGTAGTTATTTGAGAGTAATTACCACTAGATTCAGAAAAACAGGATTCTATATCTATATTCCCATCAGAAATCTGTTCTGTCGATGTTTCAGATGCAGCAGGATCATCCGAATTTAATCTACGGCGTCTTTTAACATCTACATCATTTGCAGCCACTGTATCTGAGAGTTGGCGCAATTTTCCATTTCTTAAACTCCTTTGGCTTAACAAAACATTTGACCTCTTCCTTAATTGAATTGTAGTTTGAGTATGATTCCCTTGTTCAATGTCTCCACATTCTCCTTCTGACATAATTCTGTCATCGCAATCAGGTTCCTTCTTTATTTCACTTTCAGGAATAATATTTTCATCCACCAACATTTTCCTACTCCTTGTTATTTTTCCTTCTACTTTTTCTACAATACCTTGCTGATTATCTATTTCCGAATCACTCAACATTGAAGCTATAACTTCGTCGATAGTAAGATCAATAGAGCTCTTGTTATCTAAGACAGATTTAGATAATTTATTATGCACGCTGGAATTAGTTTTGATGTTATTAAGAGAATCGGTATCTTTAGTGCCTCTTTTACCTTTTAGATATTTATCCCCTTCTATGATTTTCGTATAATTTTCTTTTTCCTTTATCGTACTCTTTTTCAGTCCTGTATTTTTTAAAAGTTTGGCACTTCTAGGGGAAGAGTCCACAGTATCACCTGGTTTAGTTCTCTTACTATACTTTGTATTACTTTTTGTATTAGAGTTAACAAGAGCGTCTTGATCTTTTTCTGAATTGTCCTCGTTATCCTGCTCGCCGCTAATTCTTGTGAAGGACTTGGTTTTCTTGGTCCTGAGATTAATCTTGGCACTTTTGTTGGTTATTTCAGCAGTTTTGTTATTTTCTAGATCGTTGATATGATTTTCTGTAATTTTTAAATTGATATCAGAAGATCTTTCCTCTTCTTCCTCTTCTTCTTCCTCCTCTTCCACTTTCTCCTCTATTGACTTAACTTTTCTCGCTTTGATACCTTTCTTGATATCAGAATTTATTCTGCATAAATTTTTACTTCCTACTTTTTTGGTAACTTTTGTCTTAATGAAATTAGTTTTTGTTACTCTTAATTTTTGTTTACGTTTGAGGTTCTTTAAAACCTTCTTTCTTGGCAAACTTGCCTCTAATTTTGCAGGAAGTTGACTGCCCGTTGCTACTGCTTCAAAAATATCACGTGCAAGCTGTTGTTGTCTTATATTGGTCAAAGACTTGCCTTTTCTACTTTTGACCTCATTAGATGGCAAGCCAGAGTCATTATTCGCCTTCTGTTTTGATTTTGAAGGCGCTAAGGGTCGTTTTTCTCTGGATGCCATCTCACTTCCACCCACATTGGGCTCCTGAAAAATCACCCCTTGCTAATTTTTAAAAATAAAAATAAAATTTTAACTACTATTAAAAAATTTTAATTCTTATTAATTTTGATGTATCATGAATATTTTATACATTTACGTATCTATGTATATATCTATATTTATATATCTTATTATGTATATATCTCTATAAATGCATTTATGTATCCAGCATTTATGTTATAAACCATAGAAAAAATAATCAAATAATGAAATAATGATGTAATAAAAATTAAATATATCCGAATAATTAAAATTATTTGTAAATGAATAAATAAATAAATAAATAAATATATATATATATATATATATACGTACATACATATATATAATATTTTATAAAATATCCTTTCTATATTATACTTTTTATTATTATATCATAATTCGTTACTTGAAAATCTTACAAAGAGATCGAAGATACTTTCAATTTGTTAATATTTCGATTTATATTTGTAACATATCGCGTGTAATATATTTAATCGAGACGCGATCGAAATTTTGATTTAATAAATGAAAGAAGAAAAGAGAAAGAAAGTAGAATTCGAGATATAGTTGTTATATACATACATATATATATATATGTATGATAGAATAATAAAGTAGAAATACCTTTCCTCTTAAATATAAGGCAGGAACAAATGTATTGTACACCAAGTAGAAAAACTACATAATTCGTCTTGACTGTGAATAGGTAAGCGACCGGTTGGGAAGTAGGGTTGGTAGATGCGGCCCTGGCGGTCAGAAAAATTACGTGACAAACTTTGCATTTACACGGATACACGAAGCGCCTCTTCTCCGTCAAGGAACTCAGGTCCGAAATATTTCGAGCGATATCTGCCGTAATAATGAACAGGTCAATGAAATTCTTGGCTCAAAAGAAAGCGCGTAAGGCGTATTAACTTCCGAGATAGAAAATCTGTCGATTAATGCGGCCAAATTAATGAAAATCGAGGGAGAAATAGTGGCGAAAAAATCGCCACGAATAAACAAAAGGTCGGCCCCGATTCGAGATTTCTAAGATCTAGCTTGACACGATAAAGTTAATATCTTTTAAAATGATAGGTCGAAAAGTCGGGCGAACGATTATACTCACCTCTGAGGCCGAAAATGCCGTCGGAGATCCGTGATTAATGTGAGAAAAGGGGGAAAAACAATGTCGTGAAAAACACAGTCCCGTTGCAGGGTGTCTGAACGCTGTCCTACTGTTTTGAGGCTACCGCCACCTGCCGGTCGAATGCGCGACCTCTCCCACGTCCATAGCCTATTCAAGCTAATCGCATGACATTATTTCAAAGAATTTAACCCCATAGGCTTCCCAATTGCCGCTATTTATCGACCCTTCACGTTCTACGAGACACAAATTTACTCTACGACCAAAGAATCATATAGGATGTTAAACCGATTAAACGAAAAAATCCTCGATAAAGTAGCTAACAACGCGGCACTTCTAATCCTATACAACGTTCACGCTAACTAAAGCCGCAGAATATTATTGAAATTCTACCTTACGACGAATGCTCGATGTTCCGATCTTCTCCCCTCGAACGTATCCTACCTAATAGAAACTTTCTCGCGAGAATTGAAACTTATGTAGGAGTAAGAAAGCGAGGCGATAAAGAAAGCACGGTGAAACGCAGAGGAACGAAAAGGAAGACGCGCCCGTGCGCACCAATGGCGGCCAGCGACCCTTATTTACCGAGCTCAAAATGGCTGCCCTTCGTATTTTCACACGCTCGTGCTTTCCAGCGATTTTGCAAGGTCCCGTCGCTCTACAATCGGTGAAGTGCGCTTCCCCGGCTATCACCGAGGTACTAATTTTTACAATTACGATTTTATTTACTTATTCAATATCGCCTTTACTTTTAATTAAGCCCAACTACCTTATCGCACCGTCTAACTGTAGTTAGTGATTTTCTCAGAACAGCGATAGCGAAGGGCCTCACGTATTCTTACGATGTGCGCGTGTATCCGCTCTCTTGCAATAATTTACTAACACTATCCTATGACATTATTCTCTCTTATCGCCTTTTTTACACTATTCTATTTCTCTCTATTACAACGCAGATCCTTTGCGAACATTTAAAACAGTTTTCTTTTATTCAATAATCTAATACGACGTAATAACTGCGAATAATCGAAAATTGCAACATTGTAAAATGTCTTATTGCTATTGATTACCTTGCACCAATTGTCCTCCTCTTCAAGATTTTATTTTTTAATATCAATTACCATACCACAGAACACATTGTGGAACATTAGAGGAGCTATTCAATCTATTTCCTTTAAATTTGTGTATTAAAGTAATTTACCTTTTGTAGAATGTAAAAAGAGAAAAATATGATTATTTCATTAATAGACTTGTGCTATAAACTTAAACTGCTTATATCATTGAAATGTGTTATTTTTATAAAATTATGTACATCTTGACGAAAATATTAATAAAAATTTTCTTTTTCTTAGATTTATAAAAGATGGAGCAGTTACAAATCTTCTCCTATATACAAAGATCCTTCTCATTACACAGACTATGATATATCTAATGATCCGGTAGAATGGAGCTATGTAGAACGTTTAATGAGATACAAGGTCATACCGCAACCAAAAACTACTGACACAAATTTACCTTCAGGATGGAAACCAGCCACTGGTTAGCATGTTTTTTTTTATCATATAACATTATACAAATGATATATATATATATATATAAATCTGATATAATAGATAATTATTTTAATTTTTATGTAATTTGACAGTAAAACCCAGTGACTATCCTTATTTTATACAACGTACAAAAAACCATATGCTACCTATTTATTTACAAATAAAATTTAGAGGAATGAGAAAAGTAACACAAATACGTAAAATACAGGGAGATATTTGGAAATTGGAGGAAGAATTAAAGAATCATATCGAAAAAACAATGAATAAAACAATTGGTAGTAGGATAAATGAAATGTGTGGTGAAATTAAGTTTAGAGGAGATTATGTATCTTGTGTTAAAAAGTGGTTACTAGCTAAAGGGTTCTAAATTTGTTAATGTAAATTTTGTTTTATATTATAAATATAAAATTTAGAACATATATATATAATGTAAATATGATTACATAGGAACTGTTACAACAAAATACTTTTATGTATATTTGTAAAAATAAAAACTTGCATCATCTTATAACTTTTGTTTAGTACTCAACAAAAACAACTGATGGGCTCAAATTTAAAATCTTATAAAACATTATTTAAATCAAACAAATTATTAAACATACTAAAATTGATTATAATGATAAATCGATGAAAACATGAAAACTTGTGACATAACAAAATACCATGATCATTTTTGATATAATTCACTCATATAGATTAAAAAATATACAATAACGGATAGAAACGCTTTTGTTATGTTCCATTCACAGGAGAATTTATTTTCACAAAGCAATTATAATAAAACAAGTATCCAGTATATTTTCATTTTTCAACTTAAAAAATCTTCAAAGTCATGGTTGAGTAAAACTTTTGATTGAATTCTAATTATTGTATATGTATGAGATAACATAAAAATATTTTTTTTTAAATAACTTTATAGGGATATTAGATGAGAAAACTCAGTTATTACATGTGCTAAAAAATATATACTGAAAATAGGACTAAAGGCTTTATAGGGACGAAGTTTAATAAATTCTGTCAGTTTTTACATTTATTGCCTCTGAATGGAGCGTTATGTATCTGTAAGCAAATGTTAAACTTTACTTGAAGACTTTTCCTTGATTAAATTTACGTCCTTCTTTATCAGTACCAATCCAACTGAAGTACTGATGTACCAATTCCTTTGTCTTTTCATCAGATGGGTCTAGTTTTGTCCAACTATATGACTCATAATCCACCTGCCAGTCTGAACATAACTGCAAAAGAACCAATATATAATACAAAAACACATTCATTAATTTTTTATAACAGTTAATTAGTAATCACTGCATAAACATACTGTAAAAGCAAGTTCATGTCCACGCCAAATCCATATACCACTAATAGTGCTATCATTGTCTGTACCAAATAAGCAGGTACTAGCAAATGAAGCTTTACGCATTTTATCTAATCGTTGATACATTCCAGTAATAAGATTGCATGACATAAAAACCTAAACAGAAATATATATATGTGTGTTAATATGCACACTCACATATATAAATTTAAATGATGTACTTCATGGCATTACGATTATATACATGTACTTACTTTAGTTAATTCATTATTGTATTTATATTCACTCAACCAGATACTATAATGTTGTGGATCAAACTTTTGCCAGAAGTATGGTATAGACTTAGATTCGTCTTCATTAGAATAAAATCGTTTGAAATCATCAAGATCAAAAGAACCCTTTGATAAAGTATCAAAAGGATTTACTCTTTTAGGTTCTGCAGCTAAAACTGCATCTGCTGGATCAAGTTCTTCTGCTGGTTCGTTCTTTGCCTCTTTTGATTCCTTTGATTCTTTTTTAGATTCCTTTTCTTTCTTTTCTTTTTTTGATGAAGACTAAAATAATATATATATATATATATATATATATATATATATATAACACACACACACACACAAATATGCAAATACAATTTTAAAGCATATCATAAAATTAAATATTTTTAAGACAATTTATATACCTTTCCTTGCGTCTCTGCATACTTCTTAGGATCATATTCAAGTGTTTTCTCAGCCAATTTAAAGGCACCAATTACAGCAATAGATTCAGGTTGATAAATAACAGTTTGGAACCATCGATTCACATTTTGGTACGGTTTGCGTAGATTTGGTTCAAGAACATATTGATATAAATGGAGTAAAGTCATAGCTACACTAATATCTGCTAAAGTTATTCGTTCTCCTACCAAATAGGTTCGTGTAAATAAATGAGAATTTAAAGCCGTTAAAGCTTTCTTCACATCTTCTTTAGCATGTTCAATAGTCTGAAATAACAACATATTTTATTAAATTACAGATATTTACTTCTGCAATCTAATAAAAAGAAAAAAACAATTTATAATATAAAAGACTATGTGTATGCAACTTGAAGTACACAAATACAAATAAATATATATACATGTGTATTTGTGTACCTACAGTACATGCAAATATTTATTTACCTCCTGTTGTTACAAACAATTGTCTTAATTAACAATTGTTGCCTTTGAAGGAGGACCAAAATCAATATTAGTATTATAATAATGTATGCATATAAATATATTTGTAATCATATATAAACATTTAATACCTGTTTATTGTATGGCATAATCCCAAGTAATGGAAATACCCAAGCACAACTGGCAGGAAGAATTTCAGAATCAGCGAATCCAAACCATTGAATGATTTCCGTTCGCTCAAGTTCAGTTTTTCCTCTTAATTGCTCATTGGAAACTGTGAAAGTAATAGTTATAAAAAAAGGAATAAGATGATGAGACAAAACTAGAAAATGATTCTACTAACCATAATAAGCAATTGCATTACTTTCTGTAATACATTTTCCGTTACATGTTTCAAAAGCTGGTACCTAAAAATAGATGAATTTTAGTTAGAATAACGAATACAAATTTAATTGCATTTACTTTTTAAAACATAAGCTATTAAGAAATATAGCAGCTGGTTGGGAATTAACAGGACAACTGTCAGGAGGGAAAGATAACATGACATATGGTCTGACTTACTTTACCAAGAGGAAACTTTTTTAAGAAAGCTTCAGTCTTGTTAGTTTCTCCGAAGACAAAGTCTTCGGCAATTTTAATCTGCGTGCCGGAGTATTGAGCAGCGATCAGAGCCTTATATGCCCTGAAATTTTCTGGGTACGTGTACAACGTCTGCAAAAAACATTAAGATATAAAAATTATCATATGTTAATAATCACATTTTATCTATCATATATAGTTATTGATTCATTTTAATGTCGATGATTTTAGCTGAAAATTGCATGAATCTCACTTACTCCAGACGCCATTGTATCCAGTTAAGGGAACAGGAAGTTGAAGGCCGGTAAAGACCACACTGCTCGAGTCTACTCCTCTAATTGAGGTTCTACTATCTGACTCCTTTTTTATTTTTTTTTTTTTTATTTTTATTTTTCAATTATGATTTTTTGTATCAGTTTTATAGCTAACTATGTTAATATACACGCGATGTAACTATAAAATAAATAAGAAATAACAATTATATCTTTATACTCATGGAAATTGCAATGAACTGAGAATGGTTAAAGGAGTATATTCAAATGTTGAATATGTATTGTACACAATTTTTTCCATTCGTTTTATTAGTCTGTTGCAACGCTTCTTATTCTTAAAGATTGCTGATTGGTCTTCGGTTGGACGCTATCTTCATATTATTGGTTGAAAAATAAAATATTCGACTAATACTAATTTTATCATGATGGACCAATTGCATTCAATTTGTTTAATAATTGTAGGATTTTATTTAATCTTCTCTGTATCAACATTAAAAATTGTATTTTTAAACAAGGATAAATATAAAATAAATATTAAATATAAATTTTGATAAATTGTATCGGATATAAATTTCAATAAAACTTTGTCAAGACATGTGTTCCAAAAGACAAGAAACTTATTTGAGTGCTATGCTGAACGCATTGTAAGGTTTAGAATTTACTTGAGCAGAAACTTATGCCAATGACATTTAATTCCCCGTAACGAACATGGCCGCGCTCAAGGATGTTGTTTCTTTGTACCAAAATTTAAAACAAGAGTGGACAAGACCATCTTGTAATTTAAAAAAATGTGGCAAATTACTTAATCAATTAAAGGTGACATTTCATTACCGTTACTTAATAAGTTTCATTTCTTTTTTTCAATATAACCTCATTGTGATATAACTAGTCATTTTCCTTTTTTTTTTCGTATATTAGTTTAATTATTTCTGTGTACGTATATGTTTAAAGAAATTTTTTTACATTGTTTAATTTATACAGGTGGGTCTCACGCATTTAATGTTCCTACCTACATCTAATAGTACGGCAACCCAAAATGAATTGCTCATAGCTAGTATGTATTTTTTTTTGTTTTGTTTTTTTATACGATTTTCAATGTTTTCTGTCATTGATGATGTATTTATCATTAAAATGTATGACTTTAATTACAGGAGATATATTAGAAATTGGTGCTCAGTGGAGTATAGCTGCAGAAGATATACCATCTTTTGAAAGATACATGGCCCAATTAAAATGTTATTATTTTGATTACAAATCTGGGTTACTTGAATCTGCTTACAAGTATCAACTTTTGGGTTTAAATTTGTTATTCTTATTATCTCAAAATCGTGTAGCAGAATTTCATACAGAATTAGAGCTCCTGCCTTCCGATCAAATACAATCGAATCCTTATATTCGACATCCATTAAGTTTAGAACAATATTTAATGGAGGGTTCATATAACAAAATATTTTTGGCTAAAGGCAATGTACCAGCTGCATGCTATAACTTTTTCATTGACATATTATTAAATACTGTTCGCGATGAAATTGGAGCATGTATGGAAAGTGCATTCGACAAGATTTCTATTAAGGATGCTTCCAGAATGCTTAATTTATCTAGCGAGAAAGATATGAAAGCTTTTGCCACTAAAAAAAATTGGAATATAGCTAAGGATGGATATTTTTACTTTAATACGACACACGAAAAGAAAGCAGAAGAACCAATACCAAGTGCAGACTTAGCTACACTTGCTATAGATTATGCCAGAGAACTTGAGATGATTGTTTAATAAATTTATATATTTTTCTGTACTTTAATTAAATAAATAAAGATAGTGGATAAGAGAAGCTACTATAATACTTTTCTTATATTTAATAAAATATTATTTCTGATATTATAATTTGATTTCATAATTATTAATTTTTTGTTTACTCTATATTAACATGTTTTTGTTAATTTATTTCACATATTACTATTTGAATACAAACTATGTATTTATACATTATTTTATATTAAACTATGGATAGTCTATCTAATTCATTATAATTTTTCCTGATAATTGGTTTATTTTATTAAACAGAAAGTGACGATCTAAATTGGCATATATTTTATATTATTATCATTAATATATATATACTATTGCAATTTTGTTTGTCGATATAACTAAAGGATTCATCTAGTAACTTTTTACTACGTGTAAACAGAAAAGAAGTGCAACACTGATTCGAGCATCTTGTCATCTGTCAATATTTTTAGTGTCGTAAAAAAAATTATATGCAAAGTTCTTCAAAAGAACTTGCATCTAATTAATGTAAATGTATTCTCATAATTGTTAAAATATTTTTTATTGGATACTTATTTATTGATTGTTATAAAAACTGCAAACATGGCTCGTGAATATGAAGGTGTTAGATATATTTCGGATAAACAAATGGTAATATTTGACATTGGCAGTGCATATACAAAGTAGGTAAATAATACTTTACATATAACAATATATTTTCATTTCTGATAATATGATATAAAACACAAATTATAGATTTGGTTATGCGGGAGAAACGGTACCAAGAGGCATAATTAAAACAGAAGTCAAATGTACAGAATCAAAGGAAGTGAGAAAAGTCTTTGATTATTCAGATGTAGAAGATTTGTATCAGCTTCTTGTTGAATTTCTTCATTTACTTTTCTTCAGGTAAAGTTATAATATATATCAAGTTTAGATAATCATTTTAATGTTTTTATTTTATGCAATAGGCATGTTGTGATCAGTCCAAAAGATGCAAGAGTTCTTATTGTAGAATCTTCGTTGACTCCTTCTCAATTTAGAGATACTCTTGCAAAAGTAATGTTCCGACATTTTGAAATTGGCTCTTTACTTTTTCTACCAACGCATTTAGCAACAATTAGTACATTAGGAACCGATACAGTCTTAGTGTTGGATGTAGGTTATCAAGAGGCAACATTAATTCCTATTTATGAAGGTGTACCAATCTTAAAAGCATGGCAAGCTCTTCCACTTGCTGCTCAAGTTGTACATCAGTGAGTTACCTATTATAATTGATATCATATCATATTTCTATTAATGTTTAGATAAAAAAAAGGAACATTTTTTTTTTAGAAATATAAAAAGATATTTAAAGGATAGTTTGCCTGATTATGATTTGACTGAGGAAATAATTGAAGATATAAAAGTGAGAACATGTTTTGTTACTACATTGGAAAGATCTAAAAAATTAGGGACTGAAGATGCTCCTGCTCCTCCACCAGCAGTTAAATATCCTAGTATAAAATCTGTTACTATTTTGGGAGAGATTAGAGAGAAAGCTTATGAAGTGCTGTGGGAAAGAGATAATGATAATCTTAGTATACCAACTATGATTTTGGATGCCATTGTTAAGGTAAGCTAATATTAGATTATTATTTTATTTCTCATAACAATTATTTACTTATATATTTATTTGTAGTGTCCAATAGACATTAGGCGAGCCTTAGCAGAGAATATATTACTAATAGGTGGTACAGTAATGGCCAAAGGTTTTGCAAGTCGTTTAAAAACAGAATTGTTATCTTTATTGAAGAGTGAATTATATTCTGAAAAATTAAAAATAAAAACATTTAAATTTCATACAGCTCCAAGTAAACCAAACTACACAGCTTGGTTAGGAGGAGCAATATATGGTATTGCAGATTTTCCTTCAAGATGCTTAACAAAAGAAAATTATTTGAAATTAAATAGAGTCCCAGATTGGACTAATTTAATAGATAATCAAAGAGAAGTTATCTTGTGAAATTTAATTTATATAACAAAATATAACTTATATATAAACTTATTAAAACATATTACATATTTCTCATGTATTGATGTTTTAACATATAGTTTTAAATAAATACATTTCTTAGTATATCCTTAAAAAATTTGTATGAGAACTTTACTCTTTGAATGTGTGTCCTAGGGAGTCAAAAATATAAAAATCTAGACACATCATTTTGATTTCATATCACTGTAATTTTATTAATACAGGATATTTGTAAGTTTTAAAAATTATAATGTTGTGAGCAATGTAAGTTTTTCATTAAGTTGCAATTGTGTTTTTATCAATTGCGACAATGCAACTACCATTAAAAGATCTTTTACATTGCTGTTGAACATTTCATCGAATTGATCACTACTCATCTTTGGTACTGAATGTACCATGTCCAAGAGAGCTCGACCAACCTAAAACAGTTTAAATTTATAATATTGCTTTTATAACAATAATACAAAAATACACTTACTTGATTGTCTGGTGGTTGCTTTCCAGCAAGAACATCATCTACATAATTAAGAACTTGTTCTAACATCAAGGATAACTTAGAACTAGCTTCTGCTATTTGTGCAAGATCCATCATTGGCTCTATTCCCCCACCAGCTTTAACACCAGGTACTGGTACATGGGATTGCAATTGTGTCTTTGAACACAATTGCAAGCCAACAATTTCAGGTTCATAGCAAGTAATCTACAAATAAAATATAAGTATTATAAAATAATAATATTTTACAATTTCTTCGAAATAAAATATATTTTAATTTTATTAACAGGTTTATATTACTATCATACCTGAACTTTTACTGGTGTAAACATTGAACCTTGTTTTCCTTTTGGTACTCCTAATGGGACACATACATAAGCCTTAATTGCCATCCTTGTAGTATTTGTTAAAGTAGTGTCAACTGTTAAGTGAACTGGATTATTACATTCTCGTACATAATATTCATGAATAACAGACGAATGAGTAGTAACCTGTAACAAACATATATTTTCTTCATTTTTTTTTTTTTTTTTTAATAACAAACATTTCTTTACGATTCCATTTCTCTTTGACACAATTTTAATAAATATATTTTAATGAAAGAAATATTAATAACCTCATTGCCTGTTGCCCACCAACCAACAATATTTTCTTGAGCATTGACCCTGTGATTCAAATCATACAGATCTACGCCATATGAAAGATCAGCTTCTACTTGACTTTCAGATTCTTTATGTGGTACACAGAAACAATTAGTTACTTCAACGACTCCCTTTTCTGAAGTTCCTGCAATGATTTACATATAATTCACATATAATATTAATGCATACATAACCTTCACTTTAAGGTTACCACGAGTATGATGACAATTAATTCAATCTATGTCAAAAACAAATCTTACCTAATAATGTACCAATTACACGCAAAGATTCTGCCTTCCGACGTTCATAAGCATCCACTATTTGGAATAAAACTACGGGATGAACTTTTACTGTTAAATTAAGAGCCATTGTTACTTTAATGCAAAATTCTCCGGGTTAGAAAGAAAAAGGAACGTCATATGTCTACGGTACATAAATATCGACGAACGATTACAGATATTTCGAGAATATTGAAATCGATGACAGTCGATTCTCGAATTATGAAATTACGAAATAACTAGCATAGTACTTTCGTATATTTTTATTTAAAAATATATAGCATGTGTCAATAGATTAGTTAATCATAAAAAAATATATATAATCAATTTTTAATAATATATATATATTAAATATCACTTGTTATTGTCAATATCATTTGTCAATATTAACAAATAACAATATGTTATTTAGTAACTTCATAGAAATGCTTCTTTTTATCTTTTGGCGGGAACTGCATGGAATATGCTTTATATATTTGTTTTTATTTTATGTAGACTGTATCACATTCTTCTAATAAACAGAATATGTCAGAAAATTAAAGTGTATTTTTACATTGAAAAGTTATAAACATTTGAAATGAATAATATAGAACCAAGTGTATGTTAGATTTTAGTTTTTAATATTACAGTTGTACATGTAATTCATGTGTTTTTAATAAGTACATTTAAATAACAATATACGTGTAATATGGAAACTCCAGATGTATTTCCATTTCCCTTCACACCGTATAAAATACAGCAAGAATTTATGAAGGAATTATATAAATGCATTGAAAATGGTAATCTGGGAATATTTGAAAGCCCAACGGGAACAGGAAAATCATTATCTGTCATTTGTGGTGCCTTAAAATGGCTAATAGACCATGAAAAATTACAGAAAGAAGAACTTAATTCAAAAATGAATGATTTAGATAATAAGATAAAAATGATTGAAGCTACCTCCAATGATTGGTTTTTATGTCAAACAGAACAAATGGAATTTAATCTTCAAAAAAGAGAACTACAGTCTAAATTAGATGCTATTTCTAAATATGAAAAGAAAATGCAACAATATAAGGAAAGAATTAAAAATAAGAATACTAAAGAAAAGAAGGCATTTGTTAAGTTCAAATCTAAGCCTTCTGATACAGAAAAAGGTGATAATGCATCAGTAGATCCACAAAATGATGGAATTGATAAAGAGCTATTATTGGTAGATGAATTATCAGATTCAGAAAATTCAGCAGAAGAAGAAGAGAAGGAGGAACAAAGTTCCCATACAAAAATTTTTTTTTGTTCAAGAACTCATTCACAACTTTCTCAATTTGTTAAAGAATTAAAGAGAAGTCCTTATTCAGAGAATGTAGCTGTGGTAACATTAGCTTCTAGGTAATTTTTGTATTTAATAATCATCATATACAAATTAAAATAAATAATTTGATTTATTTTAGGCATAATTATTGTATTAATAAAAGTGTAAAAAAATTGAAACATATTAATCTTATCAATGAACGGTGCTTACAATTACAAAGAAAAAAAACTACGTGTAAAGAAGAAAAACATGTTAAAAAATTAAAAACAACAAACAGTTGTCCATTTTTACCAGGAAATAATGAATTATTGATGGCTGAATTATTATCGGATATTCATGATATTGAAGAAATTATACAAAAAGGAGAAGAACTTAATACCTGTGCATATTATACAGTAAGAAGATCTATTCAAGAAGGCCAATTAATATTAGTACCGTACAATTCCATTTTACATAAGAATACAAGGATTAGCTCAGGAATAAATTTAAAAGGAAATATTTTAATAATTGATGAAGCTCATAATTTACTTGAAGCTATTGAAAGAATGTACAGTGCTTCAATTACAGGAAGAAATATACTTCATGCTTGTAATCAATTGTCACAGTATCAGAAAAGGTATTACATTTTATATAATTATGAAAATATAATATAATACCATCTTATACATATTATCATTTATACATTAAAATGATTTATTTCAGATATCAAGCTTTGTTCAATGCTAAAAACGTACTTTATTTAAATCAATTAAGCTTCTGCCTGAAGAAATTTTTAATTGTTTTTGGAGCTACAACAAAATCTCTTCCAACTGATAACATCAGTGGTGACTTATCATCAAAATTATACACGATACAGGAATTTGAAAGAACAATCGAAATTGATACTTTGAATATCTTTGATTTAATCAGTTTTGTGAAAAAATCTAAACTTATTCATAAATTAAGAGGTTTCATAGAACAATATGGTAATGATATTAAAATTCAAGAAAGTAACAAAAATAAATCTGGCATTACTCAGTTCTTAAAGTCAATTAGTAATGTTAATAAGGAAGAGAACATGACATCCCTGGAAGTAATACAAAATGCAGATGAAACAAATAGTCCATTAACATTAATTCTTAGCTTCTTAGAATGTTTGGAAAACAATTGTGCTGATGGGCGTATAATTGTTATACCTGGCCCTACCATTGGACAGGGAATTTTAAAATTCCTTCTATTAAACCCAGCAGCTCATTTTCATGATGTTGGTATGTAAATATGATATATATATATTTCTTTTTGTCAATATAAATAATAGTAAATCTGAAGATATTTAATTTTTTCATAGTAACAGATGCCAGAGCCATAATATTAGCTGGTGGAACCATGGAACCTGTATCTGAATTTACTGAACAATTATTTTTGGCAGCGGGTGTAAAACCGGAACGAATTATAACATTTTCCTGTGATCATGTAATACCTCCAGAAAATATTATATCCAATATCCTCACCTGTGGTCCTACTGGAGTAGAATTTGAATTTAATTTTAAAAATAGACAAAATACAAAACTAGTAAGTGTATACTACTATGATAGATTTTATACGTTATTTATATTATTTTTTTATAAAAAGTATTAAAAATTATGATTTTTCTTTTTAATTTGCAGTTAGATGAATTAGGAAGAATGTTGATGAATTTTTGTAATGTTATACCAGCCGGTATTGTCGTATTTTTGCCATCTTATGATTATGAAAATATAGTGTATGAGCATTTATATAAATCTGGTGTAATTACTAAAATTCGTTTAAAAAAACAGATCTTCCGCGAACCGAGATCAACGTCTCAGGTATATGTTTATTAAGAGGTTTTTTATTTTTTTATTTCTTTTTATTAATATATGTATATTTTTTTAGATCAATGATGTTTTAGAGCAATACGCACGATGTATAAATTTTCCGCAAAATCCACAAAATGGATCATTATTATTTAGCGTTATTGGTAATACAAAATACCTTATTATGCACAATTAATCATTGTAACATCAAATTACAAATATATAGATATACAATGTATATGGATTTTATTTTAGGTGGTAAACTAAGTGAAGGATTAAATTTTTCTGATGATTTGGGAAGATGTATTATTGTTGTTGGAATGCCATATCCTAATATTAAATCAATAGAATTACAAGAAAAGATCAAATATTTAAATCTAAATGTTGTATGTATTAATTTTCCTTTTAAAGTTGATTTTTAAGTATATTTGAATAGAATTTTTAAACTCGTTATCATTACTTTAAAAATATTTTTAAATAGAAATCAGATGCTGGACAGAACTTTTATGAAAATTCCTGCATGAAAGCAGTAAATCAATGTATTGGACGAGCTGTACGTCACATCAACGATTATTCAAGTGTAATATTAGTTGATATACGTTACCGTTACAAGATCCAGGCACTACCTCGATGGATTCAGCGCTCGTTAACAGTCAGTCATTCATTTGGAAATACAATAGGTGCAGTAGCTAAATTTTTTGCTGCAAAAAAAAGAAATACTTAGAAGATGTATTATCAGTGTATTGTAACTTATTATACTACATACACGTGAGTATATCTTCTTACCCATTTTAATTTTGTTTAAGTATTGTTTTGTGTGTTATATATTTCCATATTTTTACATATAATTAGCAAGTTGTACTCCAAACTTATATGTAAGATCATGACAATAGACTTGACCCGGATACAGAATTGCACATGGAAAATGTGCCTGAAAAAAATATATTTATAATAAAAATAAAAATAAAAAATATATTTGTCATTACGATAAAATAGATTATAAAAATATTATTAAAATACATGAATATGCAAACATTTGCATACATAATTAATAGCATTTGGATAATTCTGAGGTTGAATGCTAAAAGCACAATTTTTTTTGTAATGTGCTCCTTTTTTTCCTGTAAGAAATTGAAGTGGTTTTACATCAGATGTTAACAATTCCTCTCCATTCTCTTTATTTTCTTCATTTGTACTCAAATAATTGTTAATATCTTCATCTGCCTTTAAATGTAATATTAAATATCTGTCTTAAATGTTGAATGATATGAAAAAAGTTTTTCATTATTCACCTTTTGTTGACGCAGGTAATGATCATATGTTACAAATGTGGAAGGAGTGAATTGTTGTAACAAACGCCCACCAGTATAAAATTGAAGACCAGGTTGATCTGAATAGACCTCTAGAACACTACACATATACAATAAATATAATATAGTTCTATACTTTATAAATACAATTTGTTTACCGTCCGGATTTCATATGTAATGCTCGAGCAACGAATGAACTATCAGATTGCCAATTTTTTGTTACACAAAAGTTGTGATCAAAACCTTCTCCTGGAGGAACCTACAGTATAATGAAATACTACACATATAAGCTCTTTATTGTTTGTTTAATTTATATTTTTGTATTTCTAAATGTGATTTTATAATTGTAATGAATTTTCTGTCATTTTTGGTTATCTGTTTTTGTTATTATTTAAATGTGCTTATATGTATAATTTTATATATAATATATTACTTTCTCCATATATTCTCCCAAAAGCCTTGGTATACGAAGATCCATAATTGTTCCACCTACTCCTCTGATACCTCCTGTTGGTATAGAATCTGAGTAATCTGAAAAAGTCCAGCGATCACAGTTCAACAATATTTTATGTTTCCTTAATTCTACTTCACCAGCATCCTATAAAATATATATATATATTACATTTAATAATACATATACACGTGATAAGATAATTACATATATTACTTACATGTCCAGCAAGATTAAACAAAGAACCATGTGACATATTTATTATAGTTGACTTAGATGTTGTTGCACGCATATGTATTTCTAATTTATTATCAGGTGTTAATTTGAATCTGACTGTAGCTAAGACTGCACCCGGATATCCTTCTTCTCCATCTTCACTTAAATAACTCATAACAACAGAACAGTCATCAATATGCGAGTTCCAAATTTGTCGACCGAATCCGTTTGTCTAAAATGAATTCTAGGCACATTTATTATCATCTTTATTATTTCTTAATGGAAATATAAAAATTTGTAAATTTTTACCCCTCCATGTAAATGATGGATATTATCATTCTTAGTTAATTCATAATCTTTATCTTTAATACTAAAACAACCATTTCTGATACGATTTGCACATCTGCCTAATACACATCCAATAAATGGATTAAGTACAGGATTCATGTAACCTGAAAGTTAAATTTCTTTACAAGTACATGAATAAAATGAATATGTAAAACAAAAAGATAATATAAGAATAATAAAACATATTTTTATCTTAGATATTATACTTTTTAAATCATCAAAACCAAGAACAATATCAGCACTATGACCAAATTTATCAGGACATTTGAGAGATACAATAGATGCACCCCATGTGATAACAGTAACTTCCATTCGATTATTATTTATCATGGTATAAGACTTAACAATTATAGGCTTTAATTCATTAAAACTTTGATCACTATCTTCAGTTAGGGATTCAAAAGATTCATGATTATATTTCAAAGCCTCTCCTTTGTAACATGATAATTCTATACAAACCAATATATATACATAAATCTATAAATGTATATAATATTTGTATATTTATTCTTCTGAGATATAAAATATACCAGGATAAATTTCTCCAAATATACCCTCTATGATAATAACATTTTTACATCCACAGCCATAAGAATCCATGATATTTTTTAAATTTAATGTTTCTTTATTTTGATTATTAATTAACTGTCGTTTTATTATTAAAACTAGAAATATGATTTATTAGTTTAAAAAAATTTTTAATATCACTTTATTGTATTAACAGTAAATAAACTAAAAATTTGTTTTGCTTATTGAAATTTTATAAATAAAATACAAGTTGACAGTAGAATATCGTTGACTTGCACAATCGCAAACGGTGATAAATACGTTTTATTCTTTAATGAATATAATACACTGTAGCAAGCATTGTACATTCTTGCGGTTGAAAAAATCCAAAATTACTGACGTAGAGTAAATATCTTTGGTTCGATTTTTTTCTAACATTCTCAATAAAAAAAGGATAACAGAAGCTAAGAATTCAATAACCTTTTCGTCGTTATTTAAAATCATTTATTATAATGATAATAATTAATAATAGTAATAATGATAATAATAATAATAATGATGATGATAATAATAATAATAATAATAATACGTCGCGTATAATATACGCTTGATGTTATCATAATAATAATAATTATTATAATGCATATAGTCCGATTATTATTTGTAATTTATATAACTAATATTTATAGAATAATGTACAATACTTGAAAAAATACATGAGCTTTTAGTGCATACATGTCATATTGAAAATTGTTCTTTCACGTTTCATATTTTATTATATCTCAAGCATTTTTATACGAGCAATTGGGAGTAAGAAATTATTTTTCATTTGCTAATATAAAATTAGTGTCAAATTAAATCTTTCGTGTCCACCAAAAACAAAAACAAAAAACAAAAAACAACAAAAAGAAAAAGAAAAAGCTTAAATTGCAATGTCCAATATTATATCTGAAATCTTTTTTATTGTAATAATTATTTTAAACTTCTTTTATCATCATGTTGTTCTTTTGTGGATATCTCTTATTAATCGAAGATCCACTCTGCGTTACTTTTATTTAAGGCGCACACCAAAGCAATCATTTGTTGCTTAAAATACACGTGGAACACATTGCACTCAGCTGCTTAATAATACTCTTATGACTATCGAGTAGTTTAAATAATTCTCATATTTATACGTAATCATGAGTTATTTTTTCTTCTCTCATTCTTTTATAAGCCTGCCCATAATGAAAACAAGAAATTGAATAAAAATGCAATTCTATGAAAATGATCTATTTATATGTATATTTGAAGAACTGTGATATTTCCCTGTCATAATAAAATATAATACATATACATATACATATATATATATATATATATATATATATATATATATATATTAAGTAAAACTATATTATCCAACTACAGACAAGACACGTACAAACATGAGGGGAACTATCACAGTACAAATATTCAATCAGACATTTCATTTACAATTAATTTCTTGGTCATGAATGTTATTGTACAAATTATTATATTGCAAGCAACACATGCAAGTTTGAATGTGAGTTATATCATTATATATTTACAATCTAATTTTATTTTATAAGAGATAGGTTCAGTGGTGTAATGTATATATGTGTGTTGTGTGTGTGTGTGATTTGGTCATATTACATTTAAGAATATGAGAGAATTAAAATATAAATCGCACAATTCTATTTATGCAAACAATTTTTATGTGCATCATATAGCATTTGAACATTTCGTCAAATATATTAATACTGTTAACAAAAAAAAAAAAGAAAAACAGTTTTTATAACGGATAAATGTTTTTTTCTTGTGTGCAATTATTTTAAACACACCATTGAATATGTTATGTTATCGCATCTGATAGAATACAAAATCTGATTCTTTTTCTATATAATTTAATCTAAACAAGTCATAATATATAAAAAATAAATATAGCTTAGACTAGCATAGGTGGCGATCGTACGCCGTTTTACAATTCATACATTGATAGCTGCCGAGCATTATATCTTATAGAATTAAATTATCGTAACTATTAACAGTTATTGATATTAGCATTCTAAAATTTTGTTAAACGTTTCTCGATTATTTTGGAAGCATTTTGAATTTTTGTGTCACTTACATTAAATATGTGATACTAGCACCGCAAAATGTCTTTGTATGGCACAGAAAGGTATACCCATTATAAATTATTCGGCTTGATATTATGTGATATAACCAATTTATCTAAATCTTTTTCTATATTACATAATATATATGTGTATATATAATAATAATAATAATAATAATGATAATAATAATAATAATAATAATAAAATGTAAGATCTCTCAAATGATTTCTTTTTATGTAATAATGTGTCACTTTTCTGTACTTAACAAAGATTGAAATGCATACTGAACTTCCATAAATCTTTTCTCAATAAAGATCTCACTAGTGAAATGTCATATTAGTATTTTAAATCAAATCAATCCGGATACATTTTATAGATAATATACCACTGGTATTAGTATAATAGATCAAAGAGATCTATTGGTAAAACTATACTATTACTACATATTTAACAATTTAAAAACATTCCCTTGTAAAAAATGATGCTTTAGAAGCACTTTCCTTTTTATTTTATTCCTACTGTATTTTATGTACATTGCAGTATATCCTAAAATACTGATCTTTATCAATCAGGAAAGTATCATGTCTATCCAATTGTACATTTTTAAAAGAAAAATTCATATATATTTTTAATGTTGATGTGATTTCATGTATAATTGTAGAAATAAAGATATTAGTTTTGATTTGTATAAAACATAGTATAAAATATACATAAAATATAGATAGATTTTGATTGATTTTTAATGTAAAATTAAAACCATATGTTAATTATTACCTGTCATTAAGATTTGTAGTACTCATACTACATATATATAAGAGAATTTTGCACTATATGAGCGCATACTACCAACTGTCTCCTATGTTTATACTTTCATACTTTAATTTTCACGTGGCAACTTTACCTTATATGTGAGGGATGAATACTGATCTAATCCAACTCACTATGCATACCATATAGTAATTTCAGGCACTACTTATTATTAATAAATTAACAATACATAACCTTAAAATGTTTAGTTAGTTCTTTTAGTAGTCAATAAGTATATTAAGTGAATGACACATTCACTATTACCTTTCATACTTTTCAATTTTAATATATATCAAATTGAAAGTATATCTTATTTAATTAGTGCATTGTATTTTGTATGCACATTTGTATTACTATTGGCTTTCATATCTCCAAGGTGTATGTAGTATATTCTTTGATATAATTCTATATGCGCCTAAGAGATATGTATTATACAAATTGTACAAGGAATGTAGGCATAGTTGCTCTAATACAAAGTGATAATTATCAATTAGAGCTTTTTTGTATGTACAGTATTGATTATTTATATGAGGTGTTTAAATTCTAAAGTCGCTTATAAACAGATTGTACCCTATTCAACTGTATCATTTGTAGAGTACTATGCATGTTAACTAATACGATCTACAGGCACACTAACCAGTTCAATGCATGCTGTGTTACATAAAAACAGAAGTACTCTGACAAATGTCTCAGCTGGGTACAGAATTTATCTTCAATGATAATTTATAAGTACATACAAATTCTTACTATACAACTTTTTATTATATATGTACCTATTATTTAGTATCATATATCTAATATCTTTCAATTTGTATGAGTATGCATATTCATTGTGTCGTATTTAACTTTACATGGGAAGATAATAAAATAATATTAGAAACCGCGGCGAAATACGTCATTTAATAACATTGTGTATCTTTATGGTTCTTATTATTATATAAAAAAATCTTAGGTGCCATATAATTCAATGCCTACTACAATTCAAAATAAATACTACAAAGGAAATAGAATTATCATAAATGATATTATGAGTAATTAAAAAATTACTGATGAATAACTGTGTCACAAATAGTTGTAAAAAATAATATTCATATATCTTATGTAAATTTCATTGGAATGTTATTACTACAATACTGAACATTACTGCAACACACACATATATTTATATGTATATAATCGTGCTAATTAGGAAAAAAATATAGTAATCTGTTTATTAATTAAAAGAATATATAAAAATCTAACAAACATTTGTTATACAATTTTACTTTTAAGTGAACACAAATTGTAATATAATAACATGTATATTACTATTTGTTCTTATTTTTTTGATCAGCATTGATAAGACATATACATATATATGCATGGAATGTATATATAAAAATATTACAAATAATATATGAAACTGTTGTTTTAAACCATATTATGTAAATGTAGTTGTATGATGGTCATTTGAATATATATATATATATATATGTATATATATATTTTTCTATTATTTTCATGAATTATTGTGTAATATAAATTGTAGTGTAAGAGACACAATGATTCTTTGTTCATTATAAATATACTAATATCTTATTAGAATCTCCTTGATTATCTCAACTAACAAGTTAACTGGAATGTAAAATATGAAATTCTTAGTGTACAAGATTTTTTGCAATTATTGTTATATGAAAACATTTTACAGGAGGCAGTGTTTTAATGACGTAGATCGTAATATATCGCATTTATAACATCCTCATTATAGTATTTCGCCGCATTCTATTAATCTTTCACAGTTACTCAAATCACGTTGTATGACATTCTCAAAATTAATAGATTATATAGAGGCTATTAAGTCTTGCTATCTTCCCATTATTTTAAATAAGCCAGTGCTATGATAAAAATTCTCTTTCTAATTCAGAGATACTTGGTTTTCTATTTCTATTCGGACGTCGGTTAGCTTGTAAAGGTACCGTTGCATCTTGCGTTTGTCCATGAACAGGAATATCTAATAATGTTTCTCTATGATCGCGTGAAACTCCATCTCGATCAAATGTTACAGGAGAAAATCGAACTCTACTTATTGAAATTTGACTATCTTTTGCTGAAACATAACTTGAATCTTCCGACGTTAGTGAATCTGGTGGTGTAGGATTCGTGGGCGTACAAGACCCAGAATTATTTTTACTTGTACCTTTATTTGGAGAATTATAAGAATAATTAGATCGTTTCAAACTTGAACGTAGTCGAGTCACTACCTCAAGATTACTTGGACGTTCTCCAGAAGTCGAATTTGATTCATGAGAATTTTGACGTGATAGAAATGTCGAACCATATTCATGATTAAGGATACCAGAATTATATAATGCTATATTTGAGATAATATTGGATGATCGTTGATAATAGGAACCTGGTGGATATAAAGAGTAATTTTCTTCATCCTCTAAACGAAATGTTGGATTAATGTTACTCTGACTTGATGTACTTGCATTGGAAACGTTCGACGGGGTACGATGATGTGTATACGAAGGAAGTCTTGATGTAGGTCGAGCAGTACTGTTTATACTACTCGGATTGTCATATGCATGTGGAAATTCAGGACAGTCTAACATTCGGTCACTATATATATATAAAAAAAAAAAAAAAAGAAAGAGAGAACAAAAAGAAATATTTTATTTCCTTGCTTTTTTCAGAGAAATATATTTTGAAATAGTATTGAATACTTACTGATAATCCGGATGTACAAAATAAGATGTGTCAGGCGGGTTGCGTCTTACCGATGGAACAACTGCATACACTGGTGGTCCATAGTCAGGAAATGGTGCAACATTTCCCATGTAAATCGTAGGTCCCCTTTCTATACGTTCAACTCTACCCGTATCAGATGGGTATGTATCTTCATTACTTGTACTACTACTTTTTCTACGGGGGCTTGGTGTTGGGGCATTAGAACCTGAATTACTGACATAATGTTGCGGTGAATCTGTAAACCGTAATGGTTTATCTGGTATGACACTAGGTGGAAGACCCGGGGCTATACCACCCATATTACTTAAAAATGGCCTGTAACAAAAAGTAGTATTTAATAAAAGTAAATTTCCTATTTAAAAATTCATTATATTGATATACATTATTAAAGTTTTGAAGTTTACACTCAGACCATAGAGGTGTACCTATAATGACGGGCTGGTCCATGATAAGTATTATGAGGATAACCACTGCTCGAACTAAACTCATAGTCAGGACCAAGATAACCAGAATTACGATTTGATCCAGTTTCTGCATGAAACCACCATCTTGGTAGATCATCTTCGCATTCATTTAATCGTGGATGTAGTCTTGGATGAATTGGCGATATGTTTGACATTCGTACATCATACCCTGTCGCCACACCAGCCAACATGGCTGCGATATTGTATAACACCAGCTCTATTATGCTTAACTTTGGTTTTTTCATTTCACCATTGTAAAGAGTAGGCATAGGAACAGGCATTGGCATGATGTAAGGACCAGTCAATCCAGGTGTTAGAGAATAATCCGGTGTTATCCAGTCGGTTGAGAGATCAGATGGTAATGCTGTATAATCTATAAAAAAACAATCATATATCCATAATAATAAATATATTGTCAATCTTAATGTTTATTGATATCATTTTAATATTAAGTAATATTTTCTACTACTTAGTTTAAAGTAAGTTTATATATATCAAGTAAAATTGATTATTCATAATTATTTCATTACAATGGTTATTGAACAAGCACTTTTCAAATACATCTGTGTGCCTTACCTTTATGAAGTATCTAATATAAAATTTGGATTACTCCAGTAGTAATTTTTACCTTCAAAGACTTTTATTAATTAATAAAAACGAAGTATATATAAGAAAAACGTATATAAGCATAAAGTATGACATGCATGCCACTGCACTTGAAATATATATATATATATATATATATTCTTTTTTTTTTGTTAGAAACTTACAAGTAGATCGTTTTATTAAAATATATTGGATTTGATTAGGTAATTACAAAGGTATTAATAATGTTACTTAAGTTAAAAGTATCTAAGATATTATAGTTGATTAAAATATTTAATTGGAGGACCCTTACTTGTTGACAAAATTAGATTAATAAATAAAACTTATTGCAAAGCAAGCAGTATTTAAGATGTAAGTGTAAAATATCTTTGAACTACTGTTTAATTGTTGTTGATATTTTTATAACGAATACATTGATATAAAATGTGACACAATCCACTCATCTTAGACATACATTTTATAGGCGAAAGCATTGCTTCAATATATTTCATATATTGTATGTAAAAGTTGCATCTTAATTTTAAGCATTAAATGAAATATTAAAATAATTAGAAAGGTATTACTAATAATCTATTTTAAATATGTACCTATTCTTACTTTAGCATTTATATATACTTTGGTTTAATATATAAATTTTAGCTTATACATCGTATAAATAAAAAAATAATATATACTCAACATGCACGATGATGCAACAAATGCAAATATTTTAATAAATGCAAGTGCAATATAGAGATAGGTCTATGTAAGCGGATGTGTACAGGTGCATAAACCTAATATAGTCATTTTGTATTTATAATTTTTAGTTACAAGCATATCTTTAATTAATTATAATTTAGATATATTCTAAAAATTTATAATTCAATTGATTTGTTAGAAATAACAGTCCTTTCTGTGCTTTTTATATTATTCTGTAAATTATGAAATACAGAATATAATAGAATGAAGTGGAATACTTGCTTCATATAGTCAGTCCACGTTCTGAAGGATAGAAAAGGACCAAACCCAATTGGAGTTAATTAGGATTCTACTGGAAGCATGCAGGGAACTTTTTTACGCTCGGTTATTGCTATGTACCCATAATATTTGAGATTGAAAACAATAAAAGTAGGTAATGTTTTTCTTAGTTTCATTAATGTATACCATACGTTTACACTTTATCAATAATAAAGATTTTATATATATGTAAATGTATTAAAAATGTAATGCAAGCATTTAAATATATTAGAGACATATATGGCTACAACATTGTTACATACAATAGATATCTGAACTAATTACTTAATGTACTGATCCTATTTAAAAAAGGAAAAAGAAAAAAGAAGTGAAAAAACCAAAATGAAATCACAAAGGACCGAGCGTAAAAACCCGAGAGAAAAACGAAAAAACAAAATTCAATGTGTCCAACTGAAAAGGTTTTATTGAAAAAATTTCTATGTCTAAATACAAGTGTGTGCTTGTGGTCCATATATAATATGTGATGTGTGCAAATTCGTTTTTTTTTTTTTTAGAGATATTCGGAGTTTACTGTAAGTAATACTAAAACAAATCGCTGAAAGTTATACTAACAAATAAACAATGTGCAATCAATTTAAATGCACATAAGGCAATAAAAATAGCATAACTACTTTAATTATGAACAGTATTTCATATGTAAATCCTCTAATTCTGACTTAAGCTTCATTGTTATGACTATACAGACACAACTTAATAACGCTCTAACACAGGAATACTATTAGAGTAAAACTGCTGTAATGGCAGAAGCGCATAGTTCTTTTCACATAGTAGTAGATTGTTAGCTCTGCTTGTTAGAATGTTATATACTCCAAATAATATAAGAAAAGAACCAACACCAGAAAGGCTGCATTTTTTTTCTTTGAGCTTCTTTTTTCCCATCAGCTTACATTAAGGCAATAAATAATTTATAGATTATTCCAGGGTACCAAACACAAGACTGCATTCCTTGGCAGTCACGTGTAAAAATAATCCTAGCACAATGAAATATTTGACTTTCTTTTAAATAAATCAGCCTATAATGACACAACTTGTAATATTCTCCATAAAATACTTAAATTTATGTCTGGTCCCTCACCAAAGTTTATAAAGATCACTTTTTTCAAAACTTGTAATAGTACATATCGTACTAAGTGATTTATTTTAATAGTTTTATTCTTAAAAAGGCAGAGCTCCGTTATCAAATAAAATAGCACAACTTTTTATTAAATATCTGAAAATAGCTTACATAAATTACGAGATGGATATCTAGGAGCATTGTTGTTGAATGAGCAGTAGACAATGACAAGAATCATTGATTGGTGTATTCATGCATTACGTTTATATGATCAAGTTTAAGCACAATCTACGTAATACAACTTAGCAAGATAAAAGTATTTTGTTATGAAAGTAAAAACACATTCTCTACTTGAGATCGTTGTTTCACTACATTACATAAAACTTCGTGAAAAGAAAATAGAAAAAAAGGAGAAAAAAAAAAATGGAAAAATCCTTTTACATGAAAATCTATATAATTCTTGCAATATTATGAGAAAACTTACGAGTGGGATAAATGCTTTCCTCAGAAAGGCCTGTGATAAACAGAAGATATGCTTGTTATAATAAAAAATAATTGAAAATATATAGCAACTGAAGAAATTAGCTCATAAATCGATTTTCGAGTTTTCAATTCTAGTATAAAAATTTAAATTCACGATATAATTGATTGTTGTTTACACAATCGGTTATAAAAAAAATTAAATATATATATATATATATATTTAATAAAAATCTTTTATATAAATCTTTAATTACTTATTGTTCGTTCGAAAAAATTTTTTCGTTGCAATACTCTTAGAGGATATAGGATCAATAGGCATCAAGTTCTTCAGAACTTCCTAAAAACGCCTGACAAAATGTTCTTTGAACTACCATCAGGATGTGAATGTTCACAAGTTTGAAGAGAAGAACAACTAGGTGAAGCAAAAGTGACACTGTTAATATCATCTTTCACAGGACTATATAAACATTCATTACTTTTGGATTTTTGATTGAGTAAGCAATTCGGATCAAAGCTATGATCAAAAGATTGATCAGATTGATTCGACGATGTTTCTAATGTACTTACAACATTATCAAGTGACATTGGAGGCCTATTGGATTTGCTCTCTTGAAAATACCTTAACGAATTTTTCGACCTAGAACTATCGTTTGAATGTTCCGAATCAAAATTACAAAGTTCTGATTCTAAACTCTCAAAATCTATACCTTCGCGAGAATTTGCAGCTAAGAATTTAGGTACATTATTTTGATCAGAATCACGGCGACTAAATTGTGGAAAGGATATAATATTTTCCAAAACACTATATTCAACTTTAATAGCTGTTGATTTGTCATCGAGTGCATCACGGCTACCCCATGCTTTTACTTTATTAAACACTCTTAAAGGACTTCTTGAGACGCGTGATTTATGATGTGACTTTTTACCTATAGAATTTTCTGGACTTGATTCTAAACCATCCGCATCGTTAATCTTAATAGTAACAGAATTTTTTCTTTCCATGCTACGTGGAGAATTTAATGAACTTTTTCTCGAACCAGAAGGGGAACGAAAAAAGTCGGCCAACGATGCTAATCGTGATTCTGAACTATCCCTACGCTTCGATTCTTTCGATTTGCTTCTGTCACGTTTTTTATTCTTTACTCGTTTTGCAGTACCTACCAAAGTAGATGCTACACTATGAACAAAATTTGTAGAATAAGAATGCTCTCCTTCACACATCGCATATTTTGGGGACTTAGACGACATTGTTTTTAAAACACTTCCACCCGTGGGCATAATCTTTGTATAATTATCTAAAATGATTGAGTGCTCTTCTGAAAAGTGAGTCTTTAAATTGTTTTGTGATTTGTGCTGTATAACCATTGTTTCATATATATCATTATCCAGCATACAAAAGTCCTCCCCTACATTATAATGTGCCGTACCTGTGCTCTGCATAACATTATCGGAATTTTTGGAAATATCACTATAACTGCATCCTGGCTGATTGTTTGCTATTAAATTATTTGCTGAGGAGTACAATTTTCTGGAGGAGGGGTTACCTATTTCTTGCAGAAGCGGGGAACGATGTGCGCTTGCCAGCAAAGCTGTACGCAGTGGAGTCTTTTCAAGATCTGGCGCAGAACGAGACCACCGTTTGCCACCGGGCGATGCAGGATTTGGTGGCTGTGTGATTATAGCTCCACGCTCTCGTTGATGAAGAGTCGATGGTCCCCAAGTCTTACCCTTAACTCCATCTGCTGGTACTATAGATGGAAGACAAAAAACAAAACGCTACTCTACTAATACTAGCTACACATTTTCCTATCCTTTTCTTTTATTACATTTATCATTTTTATTCTTGCACATTATTCATAACTTTAAGAAACTTTGTGAATATAATTATTTTGTAATTATGTGTTCATGAAAAACGATAGAAACTAATGTTTCTTGTAAATAGAAGAAAAATAGAGGAACTACTAATAATAATTTACATAAAATACTTTTTTTGCTCACACCATGCTTGACAAGAAAATATAAAATAAGTATAAATATGTATCTACAAAGCGCAAACATTGGAAACATCTAATATGTTTAAAAAATTATTATCATATATAATGAAAACACATCTGTATAATTTGAAAACAAAATAACATGAATAATACTGTATCTTCAAAAAGTTAAAAAAAAAAAAAAAGAATGTTAACTCACATGCGATTGCACGAAGTCTTGGAATACTAGGTGAACCCGGTGGACTGTTTGGTTTTGATGGATTTCTACCTTTTCCCCTGTCTAAGGCCGTATGCTGAACAGTTATCGTGTGACGAAAATCTAAACAACAAGTATAACATATTTTTTATCATTATAAGAAATTTAACAATAAGATATTAATATAAGAAATAAGTAAAAAGATTACCTGAAGGAGCACTTATATTACTTCCTGGTTCTTTTTTATTTAATTTTAATCTAGACTTTTTAAATTTACCACGCCTTTTATTCGGCGTGGGTGTATTTTGTTGTTGAATTATCATCACTGTCAGTTCACGTTCTAATAAATCTATTTCACGAGCCGCTAACTCTTGTTCTCGTTGCCGCAAGTTTTCTTCATGTTGTCGTTGTTGCACTTGTGCTTTTGTCAATTCCTCTTCTCTACAGCGCAATTCCTAAGAAATAAAAAATAAAATAACTCTATAAAAAAATCAAACATCGTTAGTCTTCAACATCTCCGCTATAGGAAATAATTTAAAATTCATATTATTATACACATCGTTGTTAAGAACTCGTATCTTACCTCTTCTAGAGAACGGCATGCCTTTGTATAGCATTTAAAATAATGATTAAATATTATTTTTATTGTTATAAATAAATTTTAATGGAATTCCGATAGTAAAAAAATGTAACAATTTGAGGTTTCTTATTTAGTATTTTATTTATACTGCGTTACTATCGGAATATTATCTATGAATGTAATATATTTATTACCTTCTCTTTCATGCGCAATCCATGAAGAACTTGCTCGATTTCAAGCCTCCAATCTTCTTGCATCGTATGAAATGATTCATGTGGTGTTGCTGCAAATGCACTACGTACTTCGTCTAATGCCAATAAAATTTCCGCAAAGCCAGGTCTGCAATGACTGTCTGATGACCAGCAAGCTGTATCACAATTATCAACGTTAATATTAATAATGTTGAGTAAATGATGCCAGTAAAATATACTTTATTTTTTTTATTTATACCTTCCATGAGACACCTCCACGGTTGAGGACAAGTTGATGGGATTGGAAGTGTCAGTTTATTGACCGCAACACCATACGCTACAGCTAATGCATCTATACCTTTATAGGGTGTTTCACCAGTTAACAATTCCCATAAAAGTACACCATAACTGCAAATAGCAATTAATACTAATCTTTTAGATTGAAACTAAACCAAGATAAGATAGAAAATAAATAAATTTAAAACTTACCTCCAAACATCACTAGCTTTACTAAAAGTACTTTTTTTAATAACTTCAGGCGCCATCCAGGCATACGTTCCTGCAGCTGACATACGTGTGGTTTTATAAACTTCTCTGGCCAATCCAAAATCTGTTATTTTTAGCGTTTTATATTGAAGATCATCGTTTTCTATAGGTTCACTTAGTAGCACTATATAATAAAAATGTATTAGAAGTAAAAATTAATTTACTTTTAATAGTTGAGTTTAGGAATAATTAATATAGAAAGATATGTAATTAGCATAACATATCCTACCATTAGAACTTTTTAGGTCTCTATGAATAAGACTGACAGGTGCCTTATTATGAAGATAATCCATACCACGTGCAATTTGAATTGCCCAATCTACAAGAACGTCTGGTCTGATTTTTCTACCACTAAGAACTCTATTTAAACTACCCCCGCGAGCATATTCCATGACAAGACACATGTTTGGCATTTTCAAGCAAACACCTTCTAATTGCACAATATTTTCATGTTTTAATAACCAAAATAATTTTGCTTCTTGTCTGACATTTTCTAATATTACACTAGGCTCCTCATCTGGATCCTGACGAGCTGCTTTGACAGCTACTTCATGCTTTTGCCAAAACCCTCTGTAATATATAAGAAAAAAAAAAAAAAAAAAAAAAAAAAAGAATTTATATACATTTGTAATTAATATTGTTTGCTATAATAATTGATGTCTCATACCTATACACTTTACCAAAACCACCAACACCTATAACTTCTTCTAATTGCAATTCTTCAAAGTCTATTTCAACCGGTTGAACTTTATCGATCACTGACGATACCCTATCAATGCTCTCTACCTCGGCAACAAAATTTGCTGGGAAAATACCAACTTTTCCATGAATTTTTCCTGTCCACCATCCCTCGTCACCTGAGATTTTAGAGTCCTTAGACAAAACCTAATACAAGAAGTAAAACATTGCATACTATAAATATTTTTTAGACTGAATACTATACAATTTTTATTTACATTGAATACTATAAATATTATCACGACATTTAAATATATTGCATACCTCGACAGTTTCACCTCTTTGTAAAGATAACTCATCTTCACCTTGAGCAATATAATCAAATAGTGCAGTGAAAATAGTTGAGCTATTATCTTGTCTTGATCGAGATGATGAATGTGTTCCATGAGATGGACTAGTTTGTTGAGAAACAGTTCTTGCTGTACCACCACTATGTGTATCAGAAACACTGCTGTCAGACATATTGTTGCTGGACATACGTCCATACAAATATCCGTAACTAAAAAAAGAAAATCAATCCACTTTTATATTTAACAGCTTATCATAGATTTATCATTGAACTAATACAAAATGAAAATTAACCTGGTGGAATGATTATTCCCTCTGTTTCCAGATTGATATCTTGGAGACAAAGTGGCTGTACTAGAAGAATGAGAATATGTGGAGCCATTCTCTGGATAAAGTAGAAACCGCTCGCTCCGATGACGAGCATCTGGTTGTCCGTGGTCCATCAAGGTAGACAAGCCCCTTGCCGATAGCCCGGCCGGCGGCATATGGATCAACACTTTCTGTAGTCTTTTTGTCCGTGCAAATCACAGTCTCTTTTTTTTGCACCTCTAGACGATATTTCGTCCCTTTGATTACACATCACACAAAACAAAAAAAAAGTATCTCAAGGTTTTTCCATTGAAATGAAAAGGAAGTAGCAAAGTTATTAATGAGTTCTCATTCATTTATTTTGCATAGTCTTAGAAATATTATCAGACTTTGTAATAGCTTTACTTATGTATTAGGAAACTTTTAATAATGCGCGTGTAACTGTAATGCATAGTTGTGACAGTTGTTAAACGTCATAGTAGAGAAATATTAGAAGGGGAATACGAGAGAACGTACACGTTTCGCGACAATAAACGGGGTGAAAGAACGTAATCGGTACCGCTACCACCCCGTGGATAAAAACAGTTTAGCAGGCACCGGCATTCTGGCTGAGGAATCCAGCAACGGCGCATTAGGACTATCAAAAGTGATGTCAATTTTCTTCTTTGTTTCGACGTAACCAACGGACGATATTTCGAGGAAGATAGAAGTATGAAAAGATGCCTTAAAATCGTTCCTTCGAAGTGTCGCGTCAGGGTGTGTATACCCACAAGCCACTCTGTTGACGAGAACGATTCCTCTTCGCTTAAAAGTCTTCTCGTTAGTCGACGAGCAAGTCCCCGATGTGTCTTTCAAAGCATCGTGCTCGTCTCCACGAGGACGCGACGCTTCGCGTCAGTCCGCAGGATAAACGATAATTCCACATTTAATAAGAGAAAATTGATGAGCACTCATAGCGATAACCTAACGGACGCCATGTTTCGTTTGACGGCCCCACCGTTGACGTCGTGATACGTTCGACCGCGATTCACGGGTGTATATCCGAAAGGCTTTCCAACTTTAATGCAACTGCGATTCTTCAATAGTGTACCACTGATACAGAACAGAGCCTATTCTCAATGCAACGATGACAAATCGAACGGCGGCCACACGAAAACGACGCGTTATCGATAAATATTTCAAAATGATTTCACACGTGCTTTCATCCCTTCGCTTGACGTCTTCCTCTTGTATTTCATTTTCAACGTAAAAAAAAAAGGTTTAAGATAAACGATCGTACGATCGTTACCGAGGGTTACATCCACTCTCGTACTTCGAACCATGTGGTTTATGATCGCGATCATCTGAGAAATGAAGATGGCTGCGGAGCCACTGAATCGTGTGCGCCAAATCCATTGATTAATAAGAGAAAGACCAAGATGAGATTCGTTGTCACCTTCTCGCTTGACACGCGTTTTTTCTTATAGAGAGGATAGGACAAGTATAAAACCGTTGAACGTCAAGTGATGGGAAAATGGTGAGGAAGTGCATTCACTATTGGTATGGGTTCGCAAACGCTGGAAATTTTAAGACAAGGCGTCTGGGCGAGTTTGACAGGAGGCTGGTTTTACGATCCACATCTCGATGTTTTCTCAAATACCTTTCATCTATATGTCTGGCTGTTTTTGCTTTGTCTTCCATTTACGATATATCTCGTAAGTAGTCATTGTATATGTTGTTCATTCTACAATCAATAATCTAAGAATAATATTTAGATTTATTTTTTTTTTATACCACATTGAGAAACTGTAATACGCTATTATGTTATATGATCATATTTACATATTAAATATTTGAAAGAATGAAGATTTTTTGATAAATTTTTTCCTTAACGATTTTGTATTTTAGTATTTTCCACCAACGTTATATGTTTGGTTAGCTTATTGTTCGTCCATTGTTGTATTATTTGGCACAATAAAGTGCATAAATCATGCATTGCACTGTGTCTATGATACAACCGAATGTTTGGAAGAACCAGGTCAATCTATCAGTCAACAGAAATCTGAAAGTGAGAAAAGACGTGTGGCACGTAATAAACATAGAGAACAATTACAAGATCAAGTTGAGCATGGTATAGAACTCCAAGTTTTAAATGGTATTTATATAAAAGATCTTATACAATGGGAATAATGAATATATGCTTTTTATATTTTATTCTAAAAGCTTTATATTTTATGTTTATTTAGTATTTTTTTTTATCTTTATTTCTATATTACCAAAAATATAAAACGGATAAAATTTATAATTAATGTATCTTTGTTTATAAGTTTATGTCATATCAAAACTTTTGTATATTTGCAATTGAATTTATTAGATACTATTATTGATTGTACTCATAGGTAAAACTGATACTCCACCTGTGGAATGTTCATCTCGTAACTCTTTTATTGAGTCCAATATACAAAATGCAGATGCCGATAGTATAACATCAGAATATAATAGAGAAAAACCTAGTTCCACTATAGATTTAAAAGTTGAAATACATAGAAAAAATAGCTCAGAAAGTTCAGAAGAAGCACAACAATTAAGCAAGCCCATGGTAACAAGTATTAATGTACATGAAGCAGAATTAGTTTCTGCTCAATACCATGAACCACGTTTTAGGAATATAATAAATGGTAATCTACTAATAATAAAATCATTTATAATTACATTTAGACGTTTACAAGTAATGAAGTATAATCTGAGCATATAATAAAATAGATTAAGGTTAAGATAGAATAAATTAGTATTTGATGATTAATAAAGAGGTATTGTGATTTGCACAATTATATATATTAATTATATTTAGAATGGCGGTTGAAACGACAAAAATGTGTGGTGATAGCAGAAGAAGATCGACCAGGTCCACGTAAATTGTGTAGACATGCATCCGAAGATTCTAGAAATCGACACTCAAAACAGGGTAGCCTTGGGAAAACTGGATCTGAGAGCCAAATAAAACAAACTAGTTCCTTAGAATTAGAACATCATGGTGATGATTATGCTTATTGGAAATCGAATCAAAGCGTTCGAAGACTTAATTCCAACTCAATTCCAATGGAAACTCATTTAATAAATGATCATCCACAAAGTCTTGAAATTATATCAAAGAAAGAAGATGCGGACAAGAATAAAATCTCATCACATCCACAATCATTAGAGGTAATTAATTTTTCCTTTCTTTTATAATTTGTATGCATGTTTATTATACTATACAAATATACATATAAGACAACTTATATTCTATATATTTTATTACATGTTTTTTCATTCTTTAATACTATCGTATTTCAATTATTAGGTGATAACTAAAAAGCCTCATCAGCAACTTATTCATCCACAAAGTCTTGAAACTATTGGTGCAACTAACAAAAATGTAAATATTACAGATGATAATAATTTACCTTTACATCCACAAAGTCTTGAAACAATTAATACTAAAAAGGTATGTTTGATATAAAATTTAAATGCAGTTATTTTTTATAAATATATTTTAATATCAATAATCTGTTATTCGTTTTATAAAGGTTTTACCCCAAAATACCTTAACAAGAAATCAATTACAATTATTACCATATCTCAGCTATGGATCTGAAATAGTTCATCCAATAGCAGAACAAAGTGATGAACAATTTGCTAACGAAAGTTCTGGAGGCTTCAGTCTTGGAGATTCATATAGTCCATTATTAACTAGAAAAACAACGAATGACAACACTACCACTTCTAATCGTGACAGAAGTCTTAGTACCGGTAGATTTGATGATAGATTTTCAAGGTAATTGTTTAATAATAAAATAAAGAAATTATTGTCTGTTATAACAATATAGAAATATAAAATTATTTTCAGATTTAATGGCGATACTGTAGTTGACAATGATTCTGCAAACTCTCGTGATGCACTTCTTGAAGAGCCAAAATCTAGTGTTAAAAGAAGATACAGTAATGCAAGTCAAAGTAGTCATGAATATTCTGATGGAGAGAGACATAAAGATAAACGACATGATAAAACGAAAAATATAGAAGATCCTCTAAACTCGGGCAGTGTTGTTGGAATAGACTGGTTATTTGAAAGTAGTGATTGCCCAATTGAACCATGGACAAGTAAGAGTAAGTATAATTGATGACACTTTCTTTTAAAAAGGATTGTCAAGGGGTAGTGCTTCTTAATTTTATGTGTTGCATTATTATCTTCTTTTAATTTGTGCTGCCAGTATTTTGGACTTTTACTCGATCTGATGATACGGATACATCAGAAAGTCTACAGACAGCTAGTACTGATTGTAAGTTGGTGGTATTCTAAATTTAGTATATGCAAATTCAGACTAATCAGATGTAAATGTAAAACAAAATAGAATAGTCGTATAAATCATCGATCGATCAAACTTTTCTATTTTCTCAATGTTAAATAGACTGAAAAAACTAAGAAACTTCTACGTTATTTTTTCTTTTTTTTTTTACAGATCTTCATGCAAAAGAACCAGATTCAGGTTCATCTAGTACAACAACTCTAAGCATGGAAAATGAAGTAAAACGAAAATTACTTCCACAATTGGAAATAGATAATAAACGTCATCAAGGTGCCATTCCAAAGCAAAGCCGTCCAAAACCTACACAAGAAACGACAGATGACAATATTACTTGCATTGAACAAATCAGACCAAAACCAAAACGAACAATGGAAATTCGTAAAGAGAAAGATAGAAGAGAAACAAAATTTGAGCAAACAACTGGTTCAAATAATGAGTTGAGCACACTATTACCTAGTCCTGCACCTCCATTATTGGCCGCATTATTAAATTCTGGCAGAGATTTGTCTGCTCAGTCCAGTACTGTATCTGATCTCAGACCTAACCGTAACTCTGAAATTAGAAATTCTCGAGCAAGGCAGAGTCGCTTGAAACGTTCGAATAGAACACATAGAGGGCCAAGGCCTACCAGAGACGATAATGTCGTACCATTGACTGCTCTGTTTGGTTTAATATCTAATGGAGAATGTCATTTAGCAACTAATCATAATGACACGTCTGAAGGGGCTGTGCATTATTTTCGAGATGATAATGGAGGATGGTTGGCATATACTTTTGATGAAAAAGGTTCTGGTCTTGCTACAGCAACACAAATTCCTTCAAGTAATAATGAAAAATTATTGAATACTTTATTGCGCCAACAACTTAATCAAAATTTACATTACGATGCAAATTGGGAATTAACAGATTCATTAAGCAATAGTTATAGCAGTTTATCTTTAAATTCTGCTGGTTTGACGGTTATCATAGATACACCACCCGTATTATCAAGTCCGGCGAGCAATCAAACCAAAACACAAAATTCATTGCCATCAAATTTAATTTCTTCAAATGCTGGAAGCTCAAGCCAATGTCCAGTGGGAAATCCAGAATGTGATCAGCTTCGTCATACTCTTATTTCGCGTTCCGACTCAATGGCAGAAAGAAATCGCAGATTGCATAGTTTATTAGGAAATTTTAATTTATATTCTTATTCATCAGATTCCAATAATCGCGTGCCTGTATTAACATTGCCTGCACATCAAGAAGCTGACATAAACTCAAGTTTATCTTGGAATCGTTTTATAGACGGTTTAGATGGATCTGATACAAAACCTAAACAAACGAGGCATTATTACAAATGGAAAATAGGAAGATTACCACATGTCAAAGTGCGATTTGACAGATTGTCATTGTTAGCTTTACTCGATCGTAATTTAACTGCTCTAGAAACAATTGTTTCTACATTATTAGCTGTTATTGTTGCAGGTTTAGGTTTAATTTTGCTTCAGCAAGGATTTTATCGAGATATCTTTGCTTTTATGTTTTGCTTTGTAACTGCTGGTTGTCAATATTCTTTATTAAAATCAGTTCAACCAGATGCTGCATCCCCGACGCATGGTTTTAATCGTATTATAGTGTTTTCTAGGCCAGTATATTATATATTATGTTCGGGATTTATTTTAATCTTTAATGAATCGTTAAGGAATTTTAAAAATTCAGAATTTCGCGTATATGGTTTACGTGTTGTTGATTGTGAGGTCATATTACAAATAAGAAATGTTTTACTAATTTTTCTTCTTTGCTTCCCAATTGTATTCTCGTTAGGTTTGTTTCCACAGATAAACACTTTCCTAATGTATCTCTGTGAACATTTAGATATCCACTTATTTGGTGGAAATGCTGCTACCAGTTTGGTGTCTTCTATATACTGTCTTGCTCGTAGTATAATCACTGTTATTATATTATATGGATTTGCGTATGGTGCTCTTACCGAACCTAAATCTTCACAACATATCTTATTTTCTATCTTTGCCGGATTACTCGTAGCTATATCTTACCATCTAAGTAGATCATCTTCGGATCCTAGTGTTATTTGGGACATCGTAAAATCGAATCTTTGGCCTCCGGAAATGTACATTGAAGAGAAAGAAGCAAAGATTATAGAAAATACGACGCATAGAGATAATTTAACTACGACGTATAAAGAAGCTAAGATTAGAACATCTGGTAGAAAAAAGGATGTAAAAATAAAAGTTGGAGAACAGATGTCTGATTCAGAATTAGTCGACCCTCTTCCAGAGAAATTACGTGCAACTGTTAATGCCAGATTGAAAAATGATCTAATTGTTTGCGCCGTGATCGGAATTTTATCCTTTGGACTTCATTGTTCTACAGTATTCACTGCTTTACAACCAGAATTAAATCCCGTATTGTGGGGTATCGTCAGTTGCTTAGGATTTCTTCTACATTATGTAGTACCACAGCTTAGAAAACAATTACCGTGGTTGTGTCTTGCAAGACCAGTTTTACGTAGCCACGAACATGCACAATTTGAAGTACGCGAGCCCGTCAAAATTATGTGGTTTGAGAAAGCTTATGTTTGTTTATGTTTCCTCGAGAGAAACATCCTTTATCCTATTGTATTCTTAGGTGCACTTACTGAATGTTCATCAAAGATAGTATCCAAATTTGGAGAAAATATTGGAGCATTGATTATCGTCATATGCGGCCTAAAATCTTTACGCTCGGCATATTCTGATCCATCAACTCGTTACTTAGTTCTCGTTTTCGCTGTTCTTTTTTTTAAAATAGATTTTCGCGATTTAAGTGAAACGTTTTTAGTGGATTATTTTGTAACGGGTATAGCTTTCGCAAAAATTTATGAATTGTTATTGAAAATAAGATTTATCGTAACATATATCGCGCCTTGGCAAATTACTTGGGGTAGTGCTTTTCATGCCTTTGCCCAACCATTCTCCGTTCCACATTCTGCAATGCTTTTTCTTCAAGCGGGTATATCTGCTATGTTAAGTACGCCATTAAATCCACTTTTAGGAAGTGCAATTTTTATATCATCGTATGTACGCCCAGTTAAATTTTGGGAACGTGACTACAAAACAAGAAGAGTTGATCATTCAAATACTCGAATGTCTTCACATTTAGATCGTAATTTAGGTGCAGATGATAATAATTTAAATTCTATATTTTATGAACAATTGACACGGTCTCTTCAGCATAGTCTTTATGGTGATCTTGCTCTTGGTCGTTGGGGTAATGTAGAGCAAGGAGATTGTTTTCTTTTAGCATCTGATTATCTAAATTGTTTAGTACATATAGTGCAGTTAGGAAACGGTTTAGTTACTTTTCAATTAAGGGGTCTTGAGTTCAGAGGAACATACTGTCAACAAAGAGAGGTATTATTTATGTGACTACGCATTAACTATTTTTTCTTTTTTTTTTTTTTTTTATAAATTTGATATCTAATTTTTTGTTTTTCTTTTTTATCTTTTTTAGGTTGAAGCAATATCTGAAGGGATCGAAGATAATGATAATTGTTGTTGTTGTGAAATGGGACATTTTTCAAATGTACTTAGTGTCAATGCAGCTTTTAGTCAGAGATGGCTTGCTTGGGAAGTTGCAAGTGCCAAGTATGTACTTGAAAGTTACTCGATTTCGGATAATTCAGCTGTGTCAATGCTGCAAGTCTATGAATTTCGTAAAGTATTAATTACTTATTATGTCAAAAGTATTGTTTTCTATGCTCTTAAGTCTCCAAAATTAAAAACTTGGTTGGAGAATCAAGATATTATTGATGCACTTAAAACAACATTGGATAAAAATTTTGCGGATCTTGACCCCGTTTTCAATATGAATATTGACGAAGATTTCGACTTTCGAGCAAGTGGTATTACAAGAAGTAGCTTTTGTAATGTTTACCTTGATTGGATACAATATTGTGCAACTAAGCATGATAAGGTACTTTTTTATGATACTTTACATGATAAATTATTAACTTTTAGATATATTTTAATATTGTATTGTACATACTTTTTCAGTCATTAGAAAAAACACGCGATTCAAATCTGGTATCACTTTGCCTGGGCTTAAGTCTGTTGGGAAGACGCGTTTTAGGTGCAGCTTCTCACAACACTGTGTCAAGTGTAGAATTCTTTTTATACGGTCTACATGCGTTGTTTAAAGGTTTAGTATATATATATATATATATATTATTTTTATCTCACATTAGTTTCATTTAATTTTACTTTAGAAACTATTCAAATATCTCTACTTTTTTCATATATTTTATTGTGATATAGGAGATTTTCGAATAACATCACCACGAGACGAATGGGTACTTCATGATGTTGAATTACTAAGAAGCGTTGTAGCTAAAGGTGTAAGAATGGCCTTAAAATTGCATCAAGATCATTTCATGAGTTCAGAACAATACATAGAATGCTGTGCTCTTTATGAAGCCATTGACAGTCATGATAAAAATCTTGTGATTAGTCACGAAGCTGATCCTTTATGGAGAAATGCTGTATTAAGTGGAGCACCTAGTCTTTTGGCACTTAGGTACATATAAATATATAAATATATAAACTATTTAAATTGAAGAAATTCGATAGTACCTGATAACTTACTTTCTTAGGCATGTACTTGACGATGGCATTGATGAATATAAAGTAATAATGCTTAATAAACGTTACTTAAGCTTTCGAGTAATTAAAATGAATCGTGAATGTGTTCGTGGTCTTTGGGCTGGCCAACAACAAGAATTAGTATATTTAAGAAATCGAAATCCTGAACGCGGTTCTATACAGAATGCAAAGCAGGCATTGAGAAATATAATTAATAGTTCTTGTGATCAACCAATTGGATATCCAATTTATGTTTCACCATTAACTACCAGTTATGCAGAAACTAATGAACAGTTATGTTCCATAGTTGGAGGTCCTTTAAGCTTTGGTACCATTAAATCAACTGTGTTAAAATTGTGGCGGAGGTATAGCTGCTGTATTACTCATATATGTATATATAAAATTGTGTATTATGAATATAAATATGACTAAAATATTTATATTTCAGAGTTAGAAGAAGATGTGGTCAAGGGTGTTCATCGGGTGGAACGGGATCGCAAGATGATGGTGGTTTTGGAAACGATGGAGTATACTCTATGACCACATACAATATCCACTCCGGTATGCAGAAACGTGAACTTATATTTATATATAGTATCTCCATGAATATGCTCGAGCAATCACTTATCTATCTATATAACAGGATATGGACAATCAGGTCATAATACATCGGGATCACAATCAATGGAATCTGGATGTCAAATTGGTGGTTCAATGGGACGTGGTTCTTTAGGTCGAGCAAACACAAGTTCTCTTGGTGGTAACAGAGGTTCACTTGCTTCTGTTGGAAAACCTACTAGTTCAACACTTGCCAGTTTGGCTGGACTTCTTAGTAATAGTGATATCAAAACTGAAAGTAAAAGTGAAACAAGTTTTTCTAATAAACTTGACAAAGAGGAAGTGTTTCAGAGAGTACGTGTAAGTATAAGAAACAATTATGTCCAAATTTAGTTTGATCTATTTCTCCCAATTTTTTTTATGTATACCTTCAAAATTAATTATTTTAAATTATTAATTAATTAATTATTAGCGATTAATTTATTTCTTACTAAATTATTTTAATTAATTAAATTAATTGTATTTTTTGTACTAAATATTTTCTTTGTTACGTTTATTTGATAGATTATGGACCCGAATCAAGTATATGATGCAATTAATCTTGGTCGTCGAATAGATGTAATTTGGCCAGACGAAAAAATGAGACAGCAAGGTGGTCGATCTGGTTGGCAACATTGGGTACCAGAAAGAGGAATGGAAGGATGTGTTGTCCATCGTTGGTCTCCAAATCATCGCGATCCTAATCGTCGATCACATGTTGATAAAGTTATATTGCTTGTTAAAATCGATGACAAATATGTTCCAATAGCAGAACAAGGCGTACGAGATCTGGGTGCAGAAGTTTAGTCAAATATTTTTCCATATATTATAAAATCATATTCTGATAATTCTTATAGATCAATTTTTTAATCTATATATTACAATAATATATTAAAATGTCGATTGTGGTAAATGCATTCCAAACTGGTAAAAACACAGACTATTCTGAGTCACAAGAATATTTTTAAATTAATTTATCATTGATAGAAAAACAAACTTTTTTAAATAATTATTTTTTTTTATACAGTCAAGTATAATAATGCAATAATTCATTTTAAATAATAATTTTTTCCATTCGAATAACATCTTTGGAATAGAATCGAAAACTATCATAAATATGAACAAATAATAGAAAATATTTAATCCTGAGAATATGAAACTCTCTTATAGGCAGATATATTTTAATACTTTTTAACAAAGTCAACCACAGAAACACTATTTTTCTTAATTTTCAAGAAAACGTAAAAATAATTATTGAGTTATGGAGTGCAAAGTAAATTGTATCATGTTGTATCATACTGTGTATTATATTAATATTAGTTGACTTACGAAATAGCATATAAATATGATGCTACTTGTTGATAAATAAGTTGTAAAATTGCTTTTATAGGGTAAGTATTGAATATATTCATTCTTTGTTAATTTATGACATTAAAAAATGTACATAATTTTAACAATTCAAATATGATGTAGTGGGTACTATATTCTATTTGAATTGTATATTTCTGCTGTCATAATTAAATAGAATGAATGTATCCAATAACAACAAGAGGCATCAATAGAAAATTGTACATAAAATCATTTGTGTTTTTCTACATTTTGTTATATTTTTTTTAACTACTTGGTAGGGATGAATTGTAAATTGTAAATAAGAGAACATTTGCTAAATTAAAGCGTCCAAATGTATCTAATGAATGTGTAATTTCATGGGGCCATACATTTGCCTCTACAGTACATATCGGTAAACTAAAATCAATAACATCTTATCTGTAATTTAAATAATACAATTTTATTTTTATGAGTAACATAATTTTGGATATAATTTAGAAACGCGCAATAGAAATAATAATAGTAGTGTTACAAAAATTTCATTCATTGTTGTAATATATTGTAAAATATTTTGTTATCATAACACATTAAGTGCATGTTATAATATTCAGTTTTTCATTTAAAATTAAGATATCCCATTTACAATACTTACTACTTTGTTTATATTAGTACAGATCAGGTGTTATGTGCAAATGTTAAATAATGAAAAAAAAAATATATATATATAATATATATATATATATATACACATATATATATACCGGTTATCTATATAATAAGAATTATAAGATTACTTGCAAAAATTTTTAAAATTTTGCTATAAACTTTTCTTATTAAATAATTGTTCAATTATGTTAATAACTTTTTGCAAGTAATCAATGAAGAGTCACAATAATGCCTTATCATGGTGTTTTAAACACACCTGACTGATAAAAAACTTAGCTAGTCTTTTAATTAATAACACTTACATATTGCTTGCTGCCGAAACAAAAAGATACAAGCTCTATTATTAGAGATGATATGGATTGATAACTTTATTATATTGCTGGCTTAGTTTCATACATAGCTTGTACAGAGTTGTTTTATGATTAAGAATAAATATAAAATTTTAATCAAATTAGATATCACTCTATTTGCATACCTGCATTTAAATATGACATTTATATTTTAATTTCAATAGTCTTTAATATGTTAGAATATATTTTTACTTCCATCTTCACATCTATGTTTCAATATAAAAGCATAAAAATAAAATAAAATAGATAAATAATGTCACAAGTGCACTCTATGTTTGAATAAACATCTTGAATTGTAATAAAAACAACTGATATTTTATGTAAATAAACAAATTAACCACTTTATAGTATTTTTATATCAATATGATCACATATTATAAAACATAATAAATTATAGAACGAAGTTGATATGATATAGACAAAATATTAAATAGAACATCATATATTTTTCTAGAACAGGTAGAATATGTATATTCTACCTCAGTTTCATGATAGTTTATTTTGTTGAAGTATACATAGTTATTATATTATTTACGTTTTATAAAGTATATTTTAAATTGACTAAATAGATTTTTTTTTTTTTATAAGAGAGCATTGTTGGTATAATCACTATAATTTAGTCAAGATAGTTATACAATAGTAATACTATATTTTAGTAGTATAGTTTGTTACATATATTTATATAAAAGAAGGATAATCACATGGTCCACAGTTTCCTGAAATGAATGACTAGTATTCTTAATACATGTTCATTATAAGAACAATTTAATATTACTATATTGGATAGAAAGCTATTTTCAGTAGAAGAATACAAAGACATATAATGATTATCCACGCTCTTGCGAAATATCTTAATATTTTTACTAACTTTACATGTTCTATTATGATTTGGTATTTGTATAATTACAAATAATAGCATCAAATAGATTTAAATTGTCACAATTATTGCATAAATATAATAATTAAAGAAATATATATTAGATTATTAAATATGAAATGTCCGATTTTTCACATTATATTTATATTATAAAATTGGATATTTCATATGTAATGGGCTAATATATATACATTTACATATTTTTATATATATAACTACATTTACACATATACATCATTATAAATATGCTTTTATGATTTTACATCACTACCTTTAGGATTTACAGAATTGTCCACTTTCAAATTTACTGAATTATCTTCAATATTCGAATTTCTTGCATCTTGAACAGTTAGCTTTTCTACAAACTTTTCTACCATTCCAACATCTTGTAAACCAATAAATTTTTCTAACACTAATCCATTTGACATTGCAAATACAGCAGGTACTGCTTTTACACTAAATATATCAGCTAAATCTGGATTAGATTCTAGATTTATAATGGCAAGATCTAATGTCTCTATAGGTTCAATAAGTTCTATTAATTTAGGTGTTAATACTGTACACGGATCACACCAATCTGCATGAAAATTGACAACAACTGTTCTTTTACCATTCATTACCTTATTATTAAATTCGATGTTACTGTTTATCTCATACACTTTTTTTTTTTGATGAGACAGTGAGATACGACGTACCCACATTGAAAATGACTTGTTAATACTTCGTATCATTATCAATTTTTGTTAATTATTTTATCGAACATAGATAAACTGATCTGTTTATAATTACTGTATTATATTTATTGTTTTGTAGTTGGATAATTCACTGGACAGATTGTATCAAACTTGCAATCTAAAAATAAATATAAAATATATTTTTATTTTTTAAGTAAAACTTATAGTACAAAAATAAAAATAAAATTAAAACAATTATTTAAGGAATACATAGTATAAGTAGTACCTTCAATAATTAGAAAATCCAATTAGATACGCGCACAGATCTTACAGACTCTAATAATTGAAATTTGATATATGCGAAAATTCCAATTATAGATGAAATCAGTAGTAAAGTAAATAATATTATACGCCAAATAAAAAGATGGTCATAAGGCTAAAAATATAGTCATAGTAAGATAATGCAAGATAAGATAAGGAAAAGAGATAAAATCATTGTAGCATATTATTACAGAGAAACAATTCAATTAAGTTAAACAAACGAACAGTAATTTATCTTACATACCTTTCTTTCATTGATATTAGGTTTTTCAGAAGCTCTAGGAATACTGAACAAAATTATGGTAAAAAGAGTTATGATAACTATAAAAACCAAACCAATTTTCTTCTCTATTCGTAATGATATTAGAAAAATTAATATTGCAATAGCCCACAAATTTAGAATAAAGAATAACCCTGTACCAATGCCAAATATCATAGTAGACATACCTATGTTATCTAGAATAGACATCATAATAATAATAAAAATTATATATACAACATAAATATAAGTAACATAAAAGACAAAAGAAATAGATAACATTTGATAATTTCTCTTTTAAGCGTATGTCCTAACATAACATATACATAACATATATATATATATATATATATATATATTGTATCAATATATAACAATTGAAATATTTTTTATTTAAATCTTAAATCCTGTTGTACTCACTTCAATTCATATCCCTTTCTACATGAATTACAAGTATCTCGAAAAAAGCACAGCTTATATTCTTCAGAAGTTACTGCCAGTGATTCTAAAAAGAAATGATAAAAACATTGTATATATATTCACTGATATCGACAGTTTCTCTAATCAGAATAAACATTGTACTGATTATGTCAATAAATTTAGTACAAAAATATGATGACCATATCATTGAATGTACTTACTTCTAAATTTATCGTATAAACAAATTGATAATCCATTTATAGGCAAGAAAACTATATATAATGATGACTAATATGTAATATTTGTCTTTATAAAATTTCGTATTCACAAAACTGAATTATCGGCAGTGCTGGACTTATTACAACGTCGGTAAAACAAATCCATTCTATATTTTTTTTTAAAGATATATTCTTTATTGATTGTATATTGTATGTATGTATGTATGTATGTATGTATATTATATATATATACACACTTGCAACATTTCTCTTTTTTAATAAAAAGAACGTAATTAACAAACATGCAAGTATTCTTTTTTAATATTTGATTTATATAGTACACAGATATAATTTTTATCATTAGAATTCGCCTTAATTTTATGTATTTATATTCAAATTAAAGAATATAAAGCGGGAACTCTCACTATTGGCTCTAAATAATAATGATATGTCGCTTAAACGATTAAACATTTGATATGCTGTTTCTTTGACTTAATGTTGTGTTAAGTCATCATAACCTTGCATGTATTATCATTTTTAGAAATAGAATTTAAAAGTTATGAAGACTAATTGGAAGTAAGAGCGATAAAGGAATGGCTACAATTATGAAGATATCAAAATTTAATATTGTACCTGCCACAAAAAAACATACTGCCACTTTATTTTTTTTCCATGGTTCTGGTAAACAATATTTATATCTATTAACTAAAATGATAAAAGATAGAACAAAATGTATAATGGAGAAAAGGTTACATAATGACATTTTTTTGTATAGACATTTAAAAATTTTAATTTTTTTTTTATATCAGGAGATTCTGGAAGCAATGTAAAGAACTCAATTGATATGCTTAACAGGGGAGAATTAAAGTTCCCTCATATAAAAATTGTTTATCCTACTGCACCTGTTCAACCTTATACACCAAATAATGAAATGGTAATACTGCTATCTTACTAGTTAAAATCAATAAGAAGACAAAATAATTGTTTCTAAATATGTATTATAATAAATCTAATAAAAATTCTATTTTTATAGCTAAGCAATGTATGGTTTAATCGTAAAAATATATCAAATAATGTTTCCGAAGAAGAAAATTCTATCAATTCAATATGTCATATGTTAGTGCAATTGATAGATGCGGAACAATCTAATGGAGTCCCATGCAATAGAATAATTGTAGGTGGTTTTTCAATGGGCGGAGCATTATCATTATATTTAGCATATAGATTTAAATTATCATTAGCTGGTTGTGTTGCAATGTCATCTTTTCTTAATAAAAATTCATTAGTATACAAGGTATGTAATTATATTATATATCTATTATAAAGACAAATATTAATTTTCATATTCTAATATATTTATATTACTTATTCATATTAATAAAAATTATCCATTGCAGTATTTAGAAATTAATAAAGAGGAAAAGACACCACCGCTTTTGCAATTTCATGGTGATTCGGATACAATAGTTCCGATCGAATGGGGAAAAGAAACTTATGACAATCTTAAAAAACTTGGTGTTAATGCAACATTTGTACCATTGAAGAATATAAAGCACGAATTAATTGTAACAGAAATTCAAGATTTCAAACAATGGGTTAATAATATTTTACCGGAATAATAATTATATCATATGAAATTATTTAAAGAAAATATGTACTTTACATATCATCTATATATCTTTATATATATTATATCTTTCAATATCTATTTGTATAATAGATGAACATTCAAATAAATTAATTTAATACGTTATTAAAAAATCAGAGTATTCTTGTATATATATTGAATTTTCCATCCAAAAAACAATGATATGTTCTATCGAATTTTTGTAATAAATATTTGTTTAAATAAAAAAAAAAATTTTTATATTACATTTGATTCAGAGTAACATTATATACTTTGCGTTTGCTACGTAAAATATTCGGTACGATCGATCCTCCGATAATACAGAAAACCGTCACGTGTACCTGCCATCGAGACGAGTGTGCGTATTGACATTCGTTTATCATGTATTTTCTAAGTCGTGGTGTTACAGGAAGCTAGTGATATAGGTGTATTATTCTTATTTAAGATATACGTTGATGAAAAGAATAAAAAGAAAAAAAAGTGACGCGATAGTGTTAGTAATTGATCAGCACTCTAGAAGTACATTTCTTGTAATATCCTTGAATGTTCGCGCATTTTAATGGAAGTAACAAGATGGATAAGGTTATTCAAGTGCAGTTAGGATGAGAAATAGGAATTTTATTAATAAAGACCCTGAAACCTATACATGTGAAATTGATAAGTATACACTCTGGGGATAAGGATATCGACGTATTGCAATATTGCAAGATGGATTTATGAATATATATATACACACACGATATTAAAAATTATCAACATTTTTTGGATTTCTTCAAAAATCTAGATTTGTGTTTATACAGACTTTTTACTTATTTCTTTTAATTTCGAAACGTTTAGTGGACGTATAAAGTGAGAAAAGTGATAGTGATTAGAGAGAAATATATATATAAATATATATATATACACATACACACACATACATACACACACGTATAGATATATATTCTAATCAATGAATAACTCACCATCAATGTAAAAAAAAAACGAAAACACGAAGGAAGATAATCCGGATTGTAATTTCATACACTCAAAGCCGTATCGCTAGGTCTCGAAGCAGCAGGTTGATGAAAAGTGGGGGGGGGGGCGGTGGAAGTAAAATGGGTCGAGGGTCAAAATGGATCTTCGTGTCAATGGCAGTGCGCAAGGCTCGACTCGACGTTCCGTACTCCTACGAGGAACTTCTTTCTATAAAGTGGTGAAAAAGTGATGAGAAAGGTCGATCCAAAGATCAGCGATTACTTACAGCTATGACTAAGATGAAATAATGACGAGAAGGGGATGATGATGATGATGATGATGATGGTGGTGAAGAAGAAGGATCAAAACGAACAAAAAGTAACAATTCGGTCTTGCAAACTAAAAGACTTCGCTTCGTAATCGAAATATCTTCGAGAAATTGTGACTTCGTGAAAAAGAAAAAGAAGGGAAAGAAGAAGAAGAAGAAAAATAAAAAGAAAGAAAAAAAGAAGAAAAGAAATGAGGCGTCGGTGGTATTCAAATAAGACGAAGAACATCCTCGTTAAGAAAACGTTTAAGAAGAAACCTTATTTGGAATGTGTTTGAGAAGAAAGAACGCCATGTACCCTTGTATACATACTTTTATCAACATTCCAACATCGAATCATCAGTGATAACATAGAATACATCGTCATAAAGTTAAAGTCTTTCTTTCTTTCCTTTTTCTTTTTTTTTCCTTTAGGCAAGCGCATTTAAGTGTACCGAAAAACGTCGATGAAGGATCGCGTTGTGGTCTCCTTTTGTATACCAGTTGTAGGGGGTGAACTCGACGATATCGAGGACGGTCGATCAAAGTAATTACGACGTAGTGCAAGCGAAATTTTCAAGAGAGAAAGAGAGAAGAGAAAGAGAGAAGAGAGAGAGAGAGAGAGAGAGAGAGAAAACCTTCGTGCGGTAGAAGATCGTCAAAATATTTAACGGCCTCGTTCATGATTTACGGTACGTTAGCTGTGACGGAGGAGTCAACTGCAACCACGGGGGCTACTTGGTTTCGCAATATCACTATCCAAGGTGAGAGCGACGATGCATTGTGCAGTTACGATTGTGTTGCACGAACTATGCCATCGATATGTGACACGCAAATACGAAGTTAATCCTTAAAGTAAATCGCCTAATATCGTAGCTTTTCGGGGTTGTTATTCATATATATATACACACACATATATATATATATATATACACCTTACATTTCTTTAATGAAGGATTAATCGATCAAAGTGATTTTACATTTTCTTTGTTCGTTTGTCAGTTCAATCGTACGGTATTTTCACTGAATTTTGTATGACAGTGTTTTTACACGTAATACAAAATATTATCATCCTGACGATTAAACACAAATCATTCTTTTGTAAATGTATATATATATATAACAATTTTGAATGGACACATTGTAAAGGACAACGATGCGGATAGGTCGTAAATTTTTTGATATAAATTTCAAAGAAATTCGCTTTCGGTATGTTACATTGCCATTAAATCTCTTTCTTCGCGTCCGAAATTCTTTCGTTCTAAATCTTACACGTTCTATTTTGCAGTAGTTTGTATGCCATTCAAGTGCGCCAAGTGTCGGCGCGGTCGTAACAATTCGTGTATAGCATAGCATATGATATCGTATACGAGCAGCATAATGCGGGCATCTTGTAAATGAAATAATTTTATTGATGTTTTTACTTACGTTTGTTTTTTTTTTCTTTTTTTACATTTCATCTACCATTCATAGTTATGATAAAAGAATAAAAGAGATCGCGATTTTACAAGATGTTCGATCATTAGTTCATTCAATTTCAACGGATCAACTTTTCGAACGTAAATTTTGAACGTATTTTTAAAGTGTCACTGCTTACGTTATAATATTTTGTTAGATAAGTAGCACTATCTTTGAGTCTATATTAAATAACGCTTTCACTTGCTTTCCATTTATAAAAGAGATAAAAGACCATAATTTTAATTAGCATAAAAGAGAGAGTTTTGACATTGAGTTTTTGTTTGTTCCAATACTGTTAATTGTTATATAATATTCTTTCTCCATTTTTGTTTTAATGGTCACCTTTGCTTTCACTATTTCGAAAGAGAATCGTTATAATATATTCGATGATAAAATATTATTACAACGTTTAACATTGATGAAGCTCGATCATTCGAATTTGGAGAATCGCCAAAAATGTTTGATTATGCGAGCATATTTATGCCGCATTGCAGAATGTTTTGCTTATACATATTACTTGTATCATTGTATCAAAACATGCGTGTATGTGTTAATGTAATGCAATCAATAATTATGCTTAAAAAAAATTAATTGAATATTATGTAAATTATTAATTAATATTTATAATAATATTACATAAATCGCATAAACGTAATGACAAATGAAAAGTATGTTAATAATGTACAAAATGTGCAATCGATTTGATTCCTGTAATATTATCTGAAGTTAAAAATACTTTCTGTATACAAATGATATCCGATAAGGTGGGCACGGTTCCAGCTTAGCCGATTTGAATATCGATTCCTTTTTACATTGTCTTCATAACAACACTCTAGATAGCGCGGGAAAACTTCCACCATGTTGAATTTTGCATTTTTTTTCCAGCAAAAATGACTATTCAAGAAAGAATCGTTTTATTTTTCGGAAAAGTATTATTGATTTTTCAAGATGTCCGATGCGTTAAAAATTTTATTGAATTATTTCATATGATAAATCTCTTTTTTAAAATATCACGAATATTTTAATCTTTCAGGAGAGATGAGCAGTAGCAGCGGAAGTTTTGGGGTTGGTGTTGGCGTCGGCGTCGCCGGTGGACCAACACTTGCTGCGGCACAACAGAGTCAAGGTGTCGCGGCTTTGTTGGTGATGCTTGCCGTATTGTGTTTCATTTTTGCTTACTGTTGTTGGGGTGCCCCGTTCTGCAGATCGCTTTGCAGACGACATTGCTGTTGTCGTTTGGAGGATCCTGAGCCAGATTCACGGTTCGGTAATAGCGATCAAACGATGGTTGCTACACCAACGATCATTCTGTTACCACATGGTAGAATGCTCGTGGTTGATGGTACTATGTTCACACAGTTCCAAGCCGATCCCACTGGTACGATAATGTAAACCTAATTTTGATTATCTTCCTATATATGTATGTATAGTTATAGCTTTCCTCAATATACATGTCATTTTATATTGGGTACAGGTTTGGATTTGGTTGAATTGGGTGATAGTGTACTTCGTGCGCAAAGAAATCCACGTAGTATTAATCGACATCAGTTGCAAAACAGTCAAGGTAGTATATTGGAAATGGATGCTGAAACTCCCAGCAAAGATAGTCTAGGATCCATAGCATGTTTTCCACCACCTACTTACGAAAGCATTTACGGCAAAGAGGAGACCGACATGCCACCCTCGTATTCCGACATTCTATTGCATAGGTATAGTAGATATAACTGATACCTATTCTTCAAAATTAAAAACGCCAAATAACATGTTAAAATCTTTTTAGGTTTGCCAATCTTCCTCACGAGTTAGATATGCACGATTTTTGTCATAACGACAAAGAAGAGATCGAAATGCAAAGTTTAGAGGGTTGCCCTCATATAGTTGGTAATCCTATGAACGTATTGACCTACCCTTATGCAACAGTAACGAGTTTCTCCAGTCAAAGTTTCCCACGAAGGAACGTCTCGAGAAATCCATCGATCATCAGTAATCCCTTGGATAATTATTATATGGACAACGATTTGGGGCTATATAGATTAAGCCAAGAAATGGGTCATCGCGTTTCAAGCAACACGAACTTGAGTACTTATAGAACTTCGCACGATGATATTACGTTCCAATTATTTCACGAGAATGAAAATCGTCAAAGGGAAGATTTAACAGCTAACGAGAATCATCGGTCGAATTCACAAAATGTTAATCGAAACAATGAACAAAGATACGCTCATAGGGTGGATGAAACAACAAACCCCATTGAGAACACATCAACGGAAAATGATGTAATGAATACGAGGAATCGTGCACGAAGTATCTCGCGAATAAGTAACGATAGTAATACAAATAGAGAACGTGTTTCCAGAGACAACGATCAAGCTGGTGTTGCTTTTGTAAGACACGTTAATTCTCACGGAGAAACGGAAACTTCCCTCGACGTTCCGCATGAAATGTGCAACGTAAATAGGGTAAATGAAATGTCTCAAGCGCAATTATATCATGGAGAACAATCGAATGGAAGAAATGTTCATTTTCAAAATACACAAACTAATGAAATAAACCAAAACAACGAAGCTAGTCCAAATATGAGGTACCTTCATAGAAGCAGGCGAAGCGAGAACGAAAGTAGAACGCAAAATGTTGACAGCGAGTCCGTGTATTCCGATGACGATGCTGGTAATTTTGGTGCTCTTGCTGATATTCGCGAGAGTAGGGTCTGATGAAATATTGCCGGTTGGACGATAAGTCTTTAGGAAATTCTATGCTAACATCGCGCCCTACTTTTACTTATTTTATATACTTTCAAAATTCTTTCATTTTCTGATACACTTAATAACTCTAATGATAACGCACACGCAGTGGTATAGAGTAGTAACTAATGAAATAATTAATGAATGTTGATAAGAGTTCTTCAAATTTATATGAAAGATTTTTACGATTATCAAAGCATAGGATATATTTACGAATTTCTTATCAAAAAGAACATATTATTTTTCTTTATATAACTTATATAAATATATTATTATTCGAAATGCTTAGAAAATAGATCAATATATATATATATATACAATAACGTCACGAGACCATACCAAATATATATATATATATATTGCGAGTGAGATCATTCTGTTGATATGAAATATCAAAAATTTCAAGTTACAACCCTTTCTACTCGGTGTGCGATTATATAAGTAATATACAATATGTATATACATGTATTATGTTGCATTGCATTAAGCAATAATAGTACACTTCCTTTAAGATTTGGTAATTGTTATTATATATATCACTATTAAATGTCATACCTAATAATTGATAAATTTTTACCTAGAATCTGTTAAATAATATTATATTCTCTCCAGAAATAAGATTACTTTAATAAAAAAATTGCTTGAAATTCTGGCGCTAAACAGTCCAGGTACGCCTGACAATATCTTTCAATAGATAATAATGGAAGAGTATGGTGATATCAGTATCAATTAATTTTAAGACTCGGTAAACTTATTTTTACTAGTACAGTGCCTAATATTTTTCTTTGTACATTTCATTATAGAACAATTGTTTTTGTTAAACTATTTTCAAGAAATCTATATTATACAATGTATACATTTTGCACAAAAAAAATTATTTTAATTATTATTTCATAAATATTGGGAAAAAATTTCTATATATTGCGTTAATAAATTTTTATGAAAGATTAATTTAATCATGCTTAAAATCAGATTTCGTGGAATTAGAACAGGATGTAAAATAAATATAAATTGAAATTGTTATCAGGAAAAAAGTTGTTATAAAAATAAACATCTATAAAAACAATAAATTTTTGAATATTACACAAGAACCTTGAGTATTCAATTATGTGTAATATAACAAACATTAAGTTGTTGTTAAGATAATGTTAGCTCAGTCCGTCCACAGAAGTTTATGCATGCACTATATTTGGCTTAATATCTTCAGAATTTTGTATAAATCATAAATACCCCATAATAGAAAAAATATATATTTTTCATTTATGTTATTATTTGTGTAAGTTTATTACTCTGTAGTTATGAATTCTTTTTGTTTTATTTGGAGAAACAAAACAATGATTGTCAGATTAAAAAGAACAGAAATAAGATTGATACTTTAAGGATACTTGACCACAATATGATATATAAACTAATAAGTAGTCATTAATACAAGACCATAAACATGCACCATAAATCGATTGATTTAACATCAAGTCAAATGTGTATTATAATTATAAATTATACAGAGGAATTATATACTATACACATTATCATTGTTACCATGTAGTTTATAAAGGATTATTGAACAGGCGTTATTAAATAAAATAAAAGATTTAATAAGAGATTTATAATTTTATGATTATTTGGTCTCCTAAAAATTTGTAATATTTTAGACATTTTTACACAATTCAAAAAATTTTGTTTATATTCCTATTCATCACTATCTATATCTTCAGGGGCTGAAGAATCATCATCACTTAGTTGCTTTTTATCCCAATCTTTTAACTTTGCTCCCATAACGAAATCATCTCGCAAGACAGACCAAACTTTGTCCTCTTTCTATATAAAATATTATATTATGGAATTATACAAAAAATTATCGAATTATGTTGTAGTTTTAACTTATAAGTTTACTTATAAGTTAACTTATAACTAAATAAGTAAATTTAGTATTATAATATAATACTTCATAACAGACAGAGAAAGTAAACTTACATTTTCTTCACCATCTTTCTTTTCTTCTTCTTGGCATTCGATACTCTTGTCTACAGGAATACTTTTTGATTCCCCCATAAGTACATCCAAAAATGTGCGCTTGTCAATATTTTTTAATACCTGTTCACGTTTTCTCTCTAGAGGTCCAGCATTCAATAATTTCTGATTTGTGTCTGTTTGTTGTTGCCTTACTGCGTTAAACAATTGTACTACACCTCTAACATATAGTTTAAAGTTGTTTAAGAAGTTAGATAGATAATATTATCTTAATAATAAATAATAAAAATTACTTTGTTGCAATTTTTTGTAAAAGTTTCTCACGTTCTCTATCAGTAATAGATGGTTTCACCCTTATACCCAAATTATCCTTCTGCCTTTGTTTCCTTCTTGTCAACGATAGATTTTCTTTACCTTCGATACTTTCTAATTTTTCTTCCTCTTCCGTAACTGCATCAGTTTCTAAAGATGAACTCTCTTCTTTTCTCACTATGTCACTATACTTTTTAGCTTTAGACAACACAATTGTCTTTTTTCTTTTCGGTTTATTCGTTTTTAAGATTTTTTGGAGAGCATCTGCCCAGCCAGGATTAGATTCAGTAGTTGTCATTATTAAAGTTGATATAAATAATATTCTACTTTTAAATCACGATTTAATTATTTTCTTAAATTATATACACTAATGATCACTATATTAATTTCGGTCTGACATCTCTTACAAAATAAAACTTACAAATTTCTCCAATATATAGGTTAGAAATTCCAATCTGATATATTTAGATAAATTAATATGGCAAAATAAATGTATACGATGATAATAATATAAAAATAATACTAATAAATTATTAAACTAATCACCAAAGTATTTTAACGCATATTTTTCATTAGTTTTCTTTTAACACGTGCTATCTACATTAAACACTGGAGAGATCACTTCTTCATTGACGATAGAGGGAATCAGTATCGATTATTATTATTAAAAACGAGATTGGTTGGCGCGAAATTTAAATACTGAAAATTTTCTATGCAATTTCAACTTGTTTTACAAGAAAGGTTAACACATATTAAAGCTTGATAATTAAACTGTTAATATAAATGTAAGTATTTTCTTTTACATATATATATATATATATATATATATATCGCAAAAATTTATAGAATTAGGAAAACATTTTATCAATCGAAATAAAAACATTTTTATACTTAAATATATTATTTATAAATATTATTTTAAAAACCTAAAATAGTTACAGAATTAATGGTATTACTGTAGTAGTAAATGAGTATTTTTTACAACACTATATAATACTGGTTTTATATGATTATTAACATCAATTCCTTATGGTTATACTCTGAAGCTTCCTTTCGTTTTTTTACCTTAATAATTATTTAATACCATATAAGACAGGTAATAAGTTAAATAATCTAAAGTTAATATTTTACACTAAATATATTATCACATTTGAAATTCAATAATTTTATAATTATTTTCTTTTTAATAATCTGTATAATTGTATATAATTAAAATGTTAACAAATTAACATTATAGGTTTATTATACCTATATAAGTGTATATAATTTTTATTTGTCTATTCTTTTGTATTATAAGACTGGAAAACTAATTATTGAAATTTTTCTATCAGATATCAAATTATTATTAAAATTATTATCTATTTATCAATATATATGTTACTTATAAACATCTATATAGCACATCAATTGCAAATAATGAGAATTAATATTACATAAGATTGATTTAAATACAAGTGACTGTTATGAAGGGATTATGAAGAAATGAGGGGCAACTAAAAATTATGTAATAAATTTATAACAGTCTTCAAATATTAAGCCTATCACGAATACAGCAACGAAACTGTAGACTATATTTGTTATGCCCAAGGTTAAGAAAAGTATAAAATTTGTAATACAATTATACCAAAAGCGATGGTATAGGTTTTTTCCCAGGCCAAGCTTCCTTGGCATATTTTTTCTTTTTAGGCTCCATTGCACGTGGTTCTGTGGGACCTGAAATTTCTGGTACTTGTGGTATCTCGGGTTGTACAAGACTTGGAGTCATTTCTACTTCTGGGGCTGGATTTGGTAATGCAATACCAAGTCTAGACGTTATTGATGTTAAAGCTGTAGAAAACGGATTTATTGACAATGAAGAAGGTGTAAATTGTTCCGGTGGAAGATCATGATAAAGCTGCGGTGTGGTTGACGTTGGTTGTAAATGTTTTAAGGGATGGTGATCTTCTGACAATGATATTAATCCACCTTCCATACGCATTCTCTATATTGTAAAAATTAAAAACATTAGTATATTGTACCATATAAGTTAATCATAAGTTTATCAGACTGTAATTACAAATATACAAACCTTGCTTGGAACTACAGTTGTTTGTACAAGATTACGAAATCTACCAACAGATGGATCTACATCTTCTGGATTAATAACTTCCTCGTCGTCATTAAATGTTATACCTTTCTTTTTTCGTTTTCTAGTACTTTTATGCATTTCATCGTCTGTGATACCAAGCATGGAGATGCGTCGATTATGTGCTGTATTGAATTCTGTTAAATTCTGAAAATTAATGTATTATTGATTATTATATATTTTACATTATTATAATTTATTTATTATATTTGTTAGATATAAGAAACATACATCAAGTTCTGTTTCTGTTTCAGGTAAACCTAATAAACCACCAGTATCAGCATCTTCTGAAAGTTTTTCTAATTCATCAATAATAGGTCTTGTACCAGTTTGTGGTCGTTCTCTGATAATATAATATCGTGTAGATGCTCCAAAATGAAATGTACTATCAATAGGAAGTTGTGTAGGTTTATGTGCTTCTAACCGCATATTACCAATAAATGTTCCATGCGCTAAGGAATAAATAATAACAATTAATGATAATATATGATCATAAAATATATAAATATATTTTTAGATAATTTTTTAATTAATGACTCACTACTGCCCAAATCTACTAAAAATGCTCTGTGAAGATGTTTATGATAAACAAGCGCAGCATGAACTCGAGAACAAGAAGCATGATCAATACAAAAATCATTTAATTGTTGATTACGACCAAACAAGTAACATCTTTTCTCATCCACCATTAATTTCTATAACAAAAATTACATTTTAAAAATATTTATCAATATGTATTTTAAGGACTAGTAATAGATTATTTTACCTGTATCAATTTATCATTTTTCAGTACATCTAAATGTAAACCAACTGGAGGCTTACCAGCCCTGAAAACATAACCTAGTTATGAATGAATATTCGAAACTTATTATATCTATGTAATAAGATAAGTCAATAATACTTTTAGATATATATATATATATATATTAACTTTGGGTACAATACACTTTTGGTTAAATTATTATTAACATTATTAAAATTTAATACGTACCAGTTTGGAACTTCATAATGATTTGCCATAACTACTTGTCAATACAGGGTAGCACTCGGAACAAATAGAATATTTCAACAAATTTAGAAATAGACGTGTTTAATAATTTCGATAATATAATTATTTATGTTGAAATTTGTTGTGCAAAAACACTGTATCGTTACCGATCAACATGTTTAGTAAACGTAGGCCGAGCAGATGCCATGTTTTCCATGATTAAAATATCGCGTTATATTTGAACGTTAAATTAAGATTATACTAGTTTTATTTTAGTTTTTAGTTCTTTTAGGTTTTTTGGTTTGTTTAAGTTTATTCGTTTAGTTTTTTTAAGCTTTTTAAAGTTTTTTTTTTTTAGTTTTATATATATATATAGTTAATTTCTATGATCAATTAAAAAAGATATATATGTTGCGTCGTGAAAAGGGCGCACAATTACGAGAGCGTCTTCAAATACGTCTCTCGTACCGGATCAGCGATGATGGTCGATTCGCACGGAAAATTTCCCCCGTCTTTTTTAATCATCAGAATTATAGACTCGCTGGACGCAATGAATAAGGGCGGCGTCACAAGGCTAGGATACCGTTGAAGGCTGCCAGCAAAGTACCGCTCGGCGCGTTCCCACGAATGAACGGTAGAACGTTAATTCTTTCGAAGGATCTTGTGTAGCTCACAACGTTGACGCGTGTAAATGAATATACCACAAACGTAAAATATCAGTATATTTCGTTGTAGTATGATATACAATTGTCGACGTATGCTTATCTAGCTAGATGCTGTTAATCCGAGAGATGCAGCTTAACTGACTCTTTTCCGCTTTTCCAATGACAAGACAATGACGAGGTCAGGAAAGGGAATGAAAAGGGCGGAGTTGAAGTACAATTTGGGCATGGAAAGGGAAGGGAAGATGACCATTGGTTGGGGGCGGGTCAAGATAATTCATTGGAATGTTTAAACATCCTAAACAATGGTCCTTTTTCGTGGTGACCGTACGGATCCATAAATGTTTCCATTGATATATGAAGAGTAAGCGCCAGGCTCGACGCATTGTCGAAAACTAAGCACTTTATTAAATAATGTTTAAGCTAAATAATGCTCGGACAAAGATGACAATAAGTTTTTCAAATTAATGCGTTTCCTTAGTGATTAGACAAGGAATTATCAGGAGACTAATAGGCCCAATAAAAATATATGGCCCTTAAGGAAAAGTATGGTAGATACCTGAGTTAACGCAAGCGTGTATCAACAGTATATGATATATAAATAATGAGTTCTATCTTTATTTTTCAACTATCATAAACTTTTCAAAAGGAGGCAATAAATAATAATATAATGTTAAAAAAAAAGAAAAAGCAATGTGTTATATCTACATGTTGATAATACTGTTGGCATTGGCCTAGAGCGGATTGTACGATTGATTCGATCATAGTTTTTTTTTCCGATATAACGATATTTTCAATAAATCGATTAATATTTAAGATAAAATTGTGTTTTTCATATTTATTTTAAACGCAAAAGTTTTGTTGACGGGTTAATTTATTATTATAATTTATTTTAAGTGTAATTTTTAAGCAAAATGACGAAGTTTAACGGACTTCGTGTGTTTACTTAACATACTCGTATCTCGGTTATCGTAATAGTTACGTCGATCACCATTTCGACTGCCGGCACATAAATTGTTCAAATTCCGATTTGAAAAAAACAAAAAATAGAATAAAATTACTATCAACTCGGGGCTTTTTTTTCTTGGAGATAAATGATCGCAATCTATTGAACAATTTAAGGTTATAATATAAAAAAAAAGGTTAAGGATAAGCGTTAAATGTAAATGTCAGCTATTAGATATGCAGGTAGGTATACTTGCTATTATTTTAACCATTTCAGTACTGAGCGCTTTTTCTATATACTACCCAAAAATGCTAAATCAAAAATGATAGTTTGTTAAATATTAATGTCTTTATTAATATCTATAATTTTTAAGCCTCTTAAATGAGGCTTAGTGTTTACATTCAAACATAGAAACTGAGTGGCGTACTTATTTGTTTCAATAATTATAATTGATCGAAGAGAAGCAGTAAAAAAGAAATTATATGTAAGGCGCGATGGCTCTCATCGCGCTTTTGGCCCAAACAACAAAGAGCGCCATCGCGCTCCTCACACTCAAATGGTTAAAATACTTTATCACTTCATGAAATTTCAATGTGCTTGAGTAGATCCCCAATAAATTATTATATATGTTTTAAAAAAAATATTTTATGTCTGTTCTTTTCTCGATCTCTTTACTATTCTAATGATTTGTAAGAACTTAAAAGTTGAAACATACAACAGATTATAAAAAAAGAAATAATAAAAGATTTCCCGTAAATAATCTTCGAAGGTAACGCATTCGAGAATATATTATCTAAAGTATCAATCATATTGAATATCTTATAAATAGAATCTAATCAATTATAAACATTTATATTAATCCTTAAATTAATCCATTGTCTATAAAGAAAAGTTAAATTATAAATTATCATTAATCATTAAAATAATATTTTATTAAGTGTGTGTGTGTGTGTGTATAATCATGCCAAAATAGTTGTTATTTCTTTTGAGTAATGTCGGTAATAAGCCAAATCCAAATAAGATGAGCAATTATCTTTAACAAACATATTCATTTCAATATTTTTTTCCAATATTAGAAACATTAAGGAAACATCCACCAGTAATAATTTTATTCAGGGAATGTGTGATACCCTCTTACACATTCAAAGGCACTAACGTTACTATACACAAGAATCAAAAAATTATTATACCGACAATCGGATTACATTACGATCCAAACTATTATCCGAATTCAAATAGTTATGATCCTGAACGATTTATGACCGAAAATAAAGCAATTAATGATGAAACGTATCTACCTTTTGGTAATGGACCTCGTAACTGTTTGGGTAAGAAAATTAATATTATCGTTAAAATCTAAACATTCACATTACACGAATAATATAATCTGTGTCATTGCGTAGGAGTAAAATTTGCAGAGTGTCAAATGATAATTGGACTGGCAACATTTTTACGGAATCGTAAAGTTGACGTTTGTGAAAAAACAAAAATTCCATTTACGATTGGTCCCTCAGAATTCTTATTACAACCAATGGATGGAATATATTTAAAAGTCAGTAAAATTAATGAATGATAATGGAATACCACCTTGTCATAAAATACATTGAAAAATTAATTTCATTATTGGTCGTGTATTTTTATCATTCGTAAGGTAAATCTATAAATATGGATGTGTATAAGTTGTAAATTAATCTATACGCTGTAAAATAAAATATTACTATGAACGACATTGATTGTACCTTCTAATAATCTATTGCGCCGATTTGAAATAATGAAAAAAGGTTTTCGCATCTGCGAACATTTTGTCATCATCGTTTTTCAGGGACAAATTGATATTAATATATCCAACGATTCGATAAAAATCTTTTTATTGTCAAAGATTTTATTGACTTTATCAAAATTACATTTATCGTGCAATTATTTTCATGATTTATATAAATCGTCTTCTGAAATTGAATTCGTACCAATATAATATAAGCCAACAATACAAGTGCATAAATATTTTTAATTTATACTTGCACGTTCGTTTCTAAATTTCAATCACATTATCAGGTAAAATTTACATTTACTACAATAATTTAGGTATAATGAAAAAATAAGAACACCTTTAACGTCCTTTCATAAATGTATACAAAATTTTACGGTTAACTAAATGTTATTAAATCGGTATAATAAGGATCAATGTTTATCACTAAAGAACGATGGAAGTTTTTTCAAAATAGAAAGCGCTAATCGAATGCCACCAAAAATACGAGTGGTCGATATTCGACCTTTGTTGAGACTATTTAAGATGAAAATAAACGAATGTATCGTTTTACGATACGTATTACGTAGACGTATTTACGTATTACGAGAAATAAACGTCAAAATGCATTCTTTCCGTACCGGTACATTCAATCATCTTATAGATACGATCATTTTATAATTATTTAAACAATTTACAATGTATATAGATTCGGAGTACGATGAGGTAATAAATAATTTAATACTTTAAAATTTTATCTCGGCATAGTTGGCCTCGAATAATATATACATAAACGATCTTCTTATTAACCTTGACAACTACACAGTCAGTTTAGATATGGATTCCGACGCGTAAACATAAAAATCCTCTCTTTTTAAACGCGAGAACTTATAAATTAATACTTTTGATAATTTTTAAATTATTTAAACAATCGCTAATGTACACGGGTACAATAGATTAATAATTAAACAAAAATACATTCATTTAAACATTCAAAAGACGGGAACGCGCGAGAAACTACAAATAATTATAGTTAAATATTTCAATACTTACAAATTTTATCTCGCGGTAGTTGTCTTTGCGTAATATAAACATAAAGGGCCTTCCATTAACTTTGACAATAAACGAGTTAGTTTTACCTTACACTTCGACGTGTTAACATCGAGACTTTCTAAATTTAAACGCGAGAAATTAATTTTAGTACTTTCAGTAATTTATTAATTATTTAAACAATCTTAAATATACATGAATACAATTAACTAACAGTTAAACAATAGTATATTCGTTAAAACATTAAAACGAGTAAAACTCGCGAGAAACTTAAAATAGTTTCGATTAAATATTTCAATACTTTAAAATTTTATTTGATGGTAGTTACGACGAAGAATAATCGAAGCCCTTCAAGGATATCTTTCTTGCACGCATCGTAGAAGAGTTAAAGTAAGTATATTTCTATTTCATACATCTTTTCAGTAATTAATACAATGTCTTATTATAATAGTGTTACTAATTATTTCGTTTGAATTTTTCTATTTCAGAACTTCATTGCGATCGCGCGCGTAGCAATGAATTAATCGTGTATTTTTATTCGCTAAAAATAAAAATATCGCGAAGTAGAAGCAGTGTTTGTTCGTTCGTGTTTTGCGATTTAAACGATAAGTGTCTTTAGATCGACTGCGTGCAATGTAGTCGTTAGAGTCAGTGTTCGTTCGCAAAGTTTAATATTTTTTTAACAATCGCACAGACTGTATATATAAAAGACAATAGAGTTTCGCGAAGTAGAGTCAGTGACCGTTCGTTAAAAAAATAACTATCGCGTAATAGAGTCAGTGCATCAACGAAGAGGATGATCTCGACCACCTTCGATGTCGACCTACCTCACGTTCAACCAACCACGAATTGTCCACCCCCAATTTCGACCTAAATCGCGGACGAGTATTTTGGAGCCACCGCAGAACTACATAAGTAGTGAGTGAATTTTTAAGTCCCTCCTATCGCTCGATCATGTCGAGGATGAAAAGTCCTAATCGGCACGAGCGATTGGTTGTAATTAATTAGTAGTGGAAGAGCATTTTGAGTGACCACGAGTACATTTCTTCAGAGATTTACACGTGAATAGTTTCTTATTTTCTTTTTTTTTGGATTTATTTATTTGATCAGGATAGGGTCTTCATGTTCAGACGCGTTTATAATTAATTAAAATTTTGAATATTTTGATGGACTTCTAAATATTTTTCTGAAATAAATAAATTTAATATTAAAAAATCGATATCCATGAGTTTTAATAAAGAATGAACGAGAAGACATTCGCGATGGATAGTCTCTGGACTACAAACGATACTGTGCATAATTTTATTTATGATAATTAAAACGACCGTTTGTAAGAAGGAGCGTCCAAGGGTTTGCGATATATTATTATATATAAACATTAATTAATTATTTAATAAATATTAATTGATTAAAGAAAAGTCTCGATAGAGTCATTGCTTTTGAATAAAAGAAAGTAGAGTAGAGTCATTGCTTTTAAAAGATGAAAGTAAAGTAGAGTCATTGATAAAAGATAAAGAGACTTGTAAAATCACATTTCGTAGGCCCCAGAATAAGTTAATTAATTTTTTAGCACAGGATTTTCAGTAGTTAATATGCTAATTAAAGTTTCTCTCCCTCTAGCTAGTCTTTCTCGGTTTTTCTTTTCAAGGTTACGTTACAGTTTAGTTCGGGGTTGAGTTTTCTCTGTAGCGATTGATTAGGGTTCCGTTTTCTCTATAGCAGTTGGTGTTAGGGTTGCATTATATCTATAGCAGTTATTACTTTTTTTTTGTTATCGATTTTTTTAATAGTAGTAGTAATAACAGATCTGAGTACACAGTAAATACTTTCGATATTGTGTGTATCATTTTTTTTTATTATGTGGTTTTTATCGAAAGCAATATCTGGCTGCTTAAATAATTTTAACCTATATGTATAGGTTTAACGAGAAAGAAATAATGAATAATTTGTACGACAATTAACAAATTCATTTCAAGTAATTTATCTTTGAAGTAAATTTGTCTTTCGGATAAATATAATTTGCATATCTTTTTAGCTTTTTTTTTGTACGGTATTTTTTACCAAATAGAAAAATTTCTTTCATACAATTGTGAATTATTTGACATGATTATACGTCGATACAATATACGCATAATCAGGGCAATGTTTTCTCTAAGCCCATTAATTGTAGTTCATATTTCGTCCGTACCTGTCGCTGAAGTCAAAACGTTTCGACCGAAAGATGGTGTACGGTCTTAATAACTATATAGATCTTGATCGATAATACTTTCAATTATTTAATCCTATGTCATTATCATTAGCAATCACGCGACTGACACTTTTAAATATAAGATATTTTTTGTCATAGAAATATATATTTTAGAGAATCATTTCTTTTTCTTCTTTTTTTTCTTTCATACGACGCCATCTTGATTTCGAATCGATCGATTCGAATGATTTACTTTATTTCTATCGATTTTATTCTTTGTATTTTTATTCTTTTGTCTATTATCATTATTATACATTGATTATTATAGGATTGTATACGAAATACAGAGCAATGCTGAATAAGCAGAATTTCTTTTCTTTTCTAAAGTCATTGTTCCCGCTATGAACACACAGCGCCATCTTCTTTTATAATATCGTCATTGCTTTGAATACACGACGATGAGTGGTGTCGTATGCAGGAACTCTTCTGCTTGTGTGGACAAGTGTTTCTATAGTTGTGTTTGTCGCACTTTGTTATATTACTACTTGCAGGTATTCCAATAAAGAGCATCCGTGATGGTGCCGGTAGTTTGGTTCTTAGGTCAATACGGAAGATGCGGTTTACACGTTCCAATGCTTTTATTATTCGTTGCCTATGTTATGTAAAACAACGAGGACCTTTGTAAGAATAAGATACCTCGTATTAATATTAAATTCTAATGAATTTATGCCGATCCATTCAATGTTGAATTTTTTCAATTTTTTTTTTTCATTCGTGCCTTTCTATAATTATCAAAGGATATAGAATTCTGTTGCATTTTATATTACGTGTTTTAATTTTTTCTTTTTTTTCTACATATAGCCTATCATTTTTTTACTTTTGTTTTGAACAAGCAGATACACACAACGGAATAAATGTGCTTGATCTGGTTTGTTAAAAAGTTTCAAGAGACGGCAAGATATTTGAGAGATAGTGAATATGGCAGAGAGCGGAACGGAGTCAAAGACTATTGATAATCAAATGAACAAGAGTCAAATGGATGTCAGCGAATGTCTTGGCAATTGGCTCGTTTATTTGCAGGTATATATATATTTAAGTTATAGCTATATAAATCTTTATCGGTATATTAAACTTTCTTTTTCTCTATAGACTCTTAATGGTCTTTGTACGGCTGGTACCAAATTGGCGCAATCTCTTCAAGCACTTTTATCGGTACATGATACTGTTGCTCAGTATCGCTTGTCTGGGCAATGCCTTGCTGGTTGGGAGGAATTATCAAGAGCTACAAATGTTGCCAGTAATACAGTTAAGAATCATGTGATCGCTGCCTTAAAGGATCACGAAGCAAGAAATAACGAAGGAGATAAACATGTTAGTATAAATTAAAATGCAATCTAAGTAGAAAGAAAAATACATCATTCATCAACTCTTTTTTTTAGGATATTCTCAGAGACAATTTGTTAACATTTATTAATTTGCAATATCAATTTTGTGTGGCCTGTTGCGAATGCCTTGGTAAGAGGACAAAACTAATTATTCCTTATCATGAATTTTTTATATAAATACTAATATTAAATCTACATGTAGGTGGGATGGCCGAATGTTCTTGCTCTCAGAGCGGTAGTGCTGATTGTGATATCGCTGCGCTCCAACAGTGTTTCGAAAGATTGTATAGATCACCAATTTCATCTTCCACGGCGCAGCAACCAATGCAAAATTGTCACAGATCACCTTTACCGTATCCATTGTTTCCTCTGCAGGTAGATAACATTAACTGTATGACATTATAATATGTATCAATAAATATATTGCTTAATAGGTTCAGAGGAGGTGGTCTGAGACAGCTGCAGCAGATATGTCCGGAGAATCTTCAGAAAATACTATGAGAAGATGGTCTATGCCGTGGGATTGTCGTCATGTTACAGAATGGCCACGACAGGAAGTTAGATCGAGACTTAAAATACCCCATCAAGATCGTAGTAGATCTACTACACCTGATTCCGTTTGGAAAGCCTCTGCAATGGCTAGTCAAGATGGTCTTCGCGAAGCTATTCAACTTCTTTCTTGTAAACCAGGTTAGAAATAAACTTTGGCAAGGGCAATGTTATTGTACTCGACAATGCAATTGATAAGATGCATATATTTTTGATTGACTTTAGGTATAAGGCCATCGAATCAACTATCGGTTTACACTACTCAGCACATTCCTGGTGTGACTTTAACTACATGTAATTATGAAACAAATTACGATTCAACGATTTGGCCTGAATCGCGTAGAGTATGTTCGCCGAGATGTTGGCCGCACGATTCTCATTCGAGCGATCATTCTGATCAATCTGGACATCGTGACAGCGATCAAAGTGTTCACAGTGGAGAACACAGAGATTCAGGTAAAATTAATAATGCATTTAATTGATAGTTCAAGCAATATGATCGTTTGTTTTCCCACCACAGAGCAGAGTGTTGCTAGTGGTAGTGGTTATGGGGATAGCAAAGATAGCATTCATTCTCATAGCGATCACAGAGAAAATGAACTTGGTAAGTTTTTTTTACATAAGGTAGATTAAAAGGTACAGGAAATATTTTTTAATTTTATAGGAACAACGGAGGCTTTGCCATCGCGAAAAAGTAGTTCTTCGACCGACTCTTGTGTCTCCGCTTATAGTCGTTCTGGTTCTGAGAGTGCTGGTGGTGGGGTATGTGTTAAAATGATATCAAATAATTATTCCTTACTATCGAAAAATCTATTTTTATTCTCTCGTATCTTTATTATTTATTAGGAGTGTTCAAGGTCTCAGTTATACTGTATGTGGAGCGGTAACGATGTACCTTTCATTAAATTACCAGAAAGCAGTGAGGTGCAAGACGAACATCCGCCGACCTAAAAAGTGTGTGTTATTTTCTACTAGCCCCTCGTTTTATGTAATATGATATCGTGACGACGAATTAGTGAATGTCAGTTTCATTCGAAACACTTACGAACGTATAACACAGAAATATCTGTGAAACTAAATGGCCAGATAATGTTTTTAATGTAGCAGAATCACATAGTGATTCGACGAATTCCATTGGTGACATTTACATGTTTGATATTTAATGAGCGGATTATGACAGCAGGTTTTAACATTTAATGACTCATATAGATTGTGGGTCTATAAAAGAAAAAGAAAAAAAAAAAAAAAATAATAAAAAAAAAAAAATATAAAAAGAAAAAAAAGGAGAAAGGAAAAAAAAAAATAAAGAAAAAGAAAAACAAACCAAAAGCAAAAAAAAAATCACGCATCTATTGTTATCCATTATTCTTTCATATTTATACTCCAAACGAAAGACTAACTAAGTTCCAATGTAATTTAACCGATTGGAACTTATCAAAGTATAAAAAGACTGTGAAATTTGTTGTAATAATATAATTACGTTATTGTCGTGAGTCGATACATTTCAGTGCAATAATGAAACATATCATAGCTCATAATTTATTACAAAATAACAGTGCGTATCGTACATTATGTTAATTAGTAATGATTTTGTAATTAATGCGAAGGAAACGCATTATCGAGCGAAAATGTAATAAATCCGTAAATCAATAATTTAGTTTCGTATTCGAAAGTGTTATTGCGAAATGAGGTAAGAGAGAGGAGGTAGAATAAGAAGAAAGAGAATGAGAGAGAGAGAGAGAGAGAGAGAGAGAAGGAGGGAGAGAGAAAGAGATAAATAGATAGATAGATAGATAGATAGATAGATAGATTAGCCGAATAGATATTTGACGTATTTACAATTTTATTCGTATGGCACGGTATAATTGATAAAACATATGATTCGATAAATCGGTAAATTAAATAGATATTTACGAGAAAAGGGAGGTCGTTTCAAACGAATTAAGTGATTCATTGTGGTATGCCGCTGCAGTCATGTACAGAGACGAGTCGAACCTCTATAAAATATTTCCTGATCGAATAGGCACGTCCACGCGTTGCCTATTCCACCGACCCAAAATTCAAAACGAACTTTGAATCTTGGACGCGTTGCGTTGATATAAATATTCGTTAAATATTCATAAAAAAAAAGAAAAAATCTTTTCCCTTCTAAAGAGACCGATAGTCCTTTTAAAATTCTTAAACGCTAAGAGGATCACACTATAGGAAGAATATTCTATCCTGGTGATCTTTATATAACAAAGCAGCCCTTTCCGATATAATTGCACCGTTAAAAAAAAAAAAAAAAAGAAAGAGAAAAAAAAACAACAACAACAACAACAAAGTTCCTCTCCTGTTACGGATCAACTTGTAAATTTTGTCTATCGTTGATTAAATCATCACCGGGAAAAACAATGATGGATTTTGATGAAATTGCACTTTACGCGAACATTTCGCTTAAGTTCGTATGGCGTTTATCAATTTTCCCCGTTCGTCATATCTAATCGATCTCGTCCTCCGTTAACTCATCTTCGTCCTGACCAAAATCATCGTATTGATCCTTCAGGTCATCCTCCTCTTTATCCATCGGACAGTGAATGCACCTGGATTCATTGATCCCGTAATTGATGCACGTGTCACCGATACACTCGCAGCAGCCATCGTGGAACCACCTATAGCTGGTTGCACCCATACTCTTACAGGCAGCTTGACACTTGTTCCAAGAGTTACACTGTGCTATGAACGCCACAGTACAGTTCACCGTCATCACGTTCGGCTTCAAAGGATGCATCTCTTCCTCCGCCGTTTCTATAGCAAGCGATACATTTCGATACGTTATAATTTTCGATACATTATAATTTTCAATTAAGTGTTGCATGTTTTTATTATATTTTTTCTTTTTTGTTTTTTTGATTTTTGTTTCCGTTCGTTTTTCTCCTTTCTCTCTCTTTTTTTCTTTTCTTTACGTCGGTCCTCGAATAGAAATTTTTTTAATGGTACAATTGTTAAGTGAAAAAGTTTCCTTATCGGACACTCACGCATGTGATATTTGATTTCTTTTTCTTGCTTCGGCGCGAACAAGGACATATCAAAATCCACCGGATAGGTAAAGGTGAGCCAACGTTCGTGCGGATCCGGTTCTGCCGTGAGAGCTTGGAAGAGACCAGGTACCGGTTCGCTGAAATCTTCCACGTGGGATTTTTTGCTTAACGGGTTCTCCGTGATGTTCGGCTTTGGGCAGAGATCTTTTAAAAAAAAAAAAAACATCGATGGAAGGAATATATATTCAATCTCTGCTGTTTATAACAATTTTATGTTCTCTTATACATCTATGCAAAATTGATAGAGTTGATTTTTCTTTTGTCGTGTTGGGGGGGGGGGTGGCGGTTGGTGAGAGTGGGGTAGGGTTGGAGAGGGGCCGAGGAGGGAGTAGGACGACGACGACGGGTTTTTTGTTTTTTTCTTTCGTTTCTTTTCTTTTCTTTTCTTTTTTTTGGCAGAACTTACCGACGCAAGAGCAACACTCGTCGTAGAGGTAGCTGAGACATGAGAAACACTCTTTACAGCAAGTACAGGTGACGAGGTCGCATTTACAACTTTGAGTGAGCATGCACTTACTAACGACGCTTGCACAGATCGCTTCGTTGCAGGCTTCCGAGTAATCCGTTCTAGTCGCCAGGAGAAGAATTCCGATGGTAAACGCGGTGATCAGCGCGCTCCGGCACGTCATCGTGTTCTGAACAAAATTCGTGAATGGAATTCATTATTTCCACGATGCGCTATGAACAAGTCGATGCCAAGGAAGAAAGAAACAGACAGAAAGAGAGAGAGAGAGAGAGAGAGAGAGAGAGAGAGAGAGAGAGAAAGAGAGAGAGAGAGAGAGAAAGAGAGAGAGAGAGAGAGAGAGAGAGAGAGAGAGAGGAGAGAGAGAAAGGCCAGGCAGTCCGCGTCTTTTTCAACGTTTCGGCCGACGACACACGTTGATTACGACGATAACGCTCGATTAAGATTATTAAGAATATTCATGAACGTGAGTCAGTACTTCGTAGAGAGATAGAGATGAGAGAGAGAGAGAGAGAGAGAGAGAAAGAGAGAGAGAGAGATTGTACGTGTGAGAGCGAAAAGAACGAAAATTTCAGTCCAACGCGAATACTGGACTACGCGTTAAACCGGAGTCCGATTGCGTCGTACTTTTCAACTGTCATAGGAGAATCACTTGCGCGCGTGCGATCATAGTTAAAACTAATACCCGTGATATGTTTACATTTTCACGGCGTATATCGGTACGAGCGATGATGGTTTTTAATATTTAATATTTCATATAGTTCCTTCGATATTTTTCTTTTCTTTTCTTTTTTGTTTTCTTTTTATTTTTGTTCGTATTTAATTTTCACAGAACGATCACTCTCGCGTACGATAATAGTTATAAAACTATACTTGATATGTTTACATTTTCTCTTCGTACGTGAGATCGAATGATCTTCATGGCCTATATGAGTTTCAAAACTCATCGGCTGATATTTACATTCACGTTTATCGGATGTGAGAACGAATGAAAATTGTTTTAGATTTAATATTTCGTTTAATTCTTTCGATACTTTTTTCTGTTTTTTCTTTCTTTCTTTCTTTCTTTCTTTCTTGTAACTATTGGAAAAAAGTCCATGGGAATGTTGGATCGTGGCTTTTAAATTGTACCGATATAAATTTAAATTTTGTCAACTTACGTGAAATCGAATGAAAATTTGTTCGGATTGTACGCGTTTCACATTTAACTCAATACTTTTAAACCGTCATCAATATATCGGTTGCGTGCGATCGTAAGTTAAAAAAAATAAAAAAAAATAAAAAGAACTTATCTCCTATGTCTACATATTCTCGTGTTATATGAGAAACGAATGTGTAAATCGTTAAGAAATCGCGCTTTGTAGCGAAGCATTATTATTAAGAACATTCACGATTATTATTAGCTTTTTCTTTTTTTTTTTTTTTTTTTTTTTTTTTTTTAATAACGACGAGGGATCGAAACGAAACGTTTAGAATATATGAAGTCACGGGAATGATCGATGGTGATGAATCGTCGGCGTGAATCGATAGATCGCACGTTAAATCGCACACACGTTATAATCCAATGCAATGCAATTACGTTGAATACAGTTGTATCTTCATAAGGTGCCAATTAAATGTCTATTTATATCGAGTATAACCACATTTTACTATATATATATATATATATATATATATATATATATATATATATATTATATATATATATAAATATGTATGTATGTATGTATGTATATAATAATAAGGTGAATCACTAAATTGAAAACACATATGCGCGTGACAGGAATGAACGAGCGTATTGACGACGGGATAAATTTATATGAAAATTCATTTCGATCGAGAAGTAATTGTCATACTTTACATACATACTTTCGAAAGGAAAATGAAAACTCCGTACACTCTAAGAGTTTTCGTTTGGACGCGTGGTCTCGAAGACTTTAACGGGACAACTAACAGGACCGGCGTTTAGTTCAGCTTTTCAAACCTGGATCCCCACTTTAATTTTAAAAAGGTTCCAACGTAAACCGAGAGACACCATGGTGTCGTACCGTTGAATGGAGTGGAGTAGTATGACTTTTACGACGACGACGACAATGACAACGATGACGACGACTTTCAACCAATTATCGAATATTCCTCTTTTACGTTCGCCTGTTTAACACTCTGACCTACGCTACCCCATTAATCTTCTCTCTCACTCTCTCTCTCTCTCACTCTCTCTTTAGCAACCCTTAGAGATATAGAAGCGATCGTGTAATCGGAAGGTTAATTACACTTGATTTTGAAGCAAGCGACAGAATAATACTTATTACCGGATTAATGATTAGAATTAGATTTATTTCTGTTCTCTTTCTTTCTTTCTTCTTTTTTTTTTTTTTTTATAACGAAGAATTATTTAGGGTTTATCCTCCTACGTAATATACTTTTCCCGTAAACATATGCCAACTTACAATCGTCGATCGTTGTTGGAATGAAGAACAGTGTAAATCAATATGACGTTCCGACGTTTATTCTCTCACAGGTAAAATAGTAATTAGATTGTTTACGTTGAAGACGCGCTGATGCGTACCCGATGGCTCTATAGAAATTCCATTTCGATCGAAGTATAGACGTTGTCCGTCATCGTCATGGACAGACGCGTGCTTGTTAGAGCCTCGCCTTGTTCTGGCCCGAGGCGATGGAATAACTTCAATAACAAACGGCAATCGACTCCGTGGATGAAAGGCAACGATGGTGTGTGTGTGTGTATGTGTTATGTGTGTATGTGTATGTATGTATGTATGTATCAACGTATGTATGCGTGTATACCTAGCGTGGTCGCATAAAATGCGAATAGGCGAAGGACCGAAGTCTGTTTCTTTTTTAAATCCTTAATAAGACGCATTTATTTCTACCGAATGATCTACGGACAGTTATCACCGATGTTCGGTTTCTAAGGATCGAGACGATGATTTTTTATCATATCAACGTTGGATCCAATTCGTGGAAACAATTATTTTTCTAACAGTTTCATCTTTTATTATTATGTTTTAACAGTTTCATCGTTTATTATGGAAAGATTAAAAAAAAAAGAAGAAGAAGTAAAAGTTTACGGTCAAAGTTTCTAAATGTTGAAAAAAATCTTTCTGGATCATTTCGAACGATCGGATCTCTCGATCTGGATGCGATCGAGATTTCTCTCTCTCTCTCTCTCTATCTATCTATCTATCTATATTTCTCTTTCTCTCTCGCGCGCGAGCGCGCTTAACTACTTACCACTGATCTCGCAGAGAGACGGTGCGCATTTGGAATTATATCGATATTTACCTTCCACATCTATCGGCGTATTTCCAGCGTACAGGAGCCCGCTCGTACCAGTTACCTACGCGTGAGAAACTATTTTAAGAGCGCGCAACCGGTTCGCGTTGCGACTGGTACAAGACATTTCCTTCGTGAGCCGCAGCGTCTTGACTGTTGAAACTCATGTCCAAGAAGAACTCGAGGAAGAAGTGGTTCCTCAATGGAGGACACTGGGGACCAGGTGAATCCCTTGGAATATTTCTTATCGGTTAAACCTTCGTAATTGACAGTATCGTTAGACCGAACGAACGATATCGATCGTTTTTTTCTTTTTTTTTTTTAACGTAAGCTCGAGGTCTCGTTTCTTTTCTCCCCTTCCTCTTTTTGTTTTTAATTCCTCCTATTCGATAATTCCCTTATTTTTTCTTCCTCTTTTCAGTACGTTTTTCTCGAGCGAACAACTCTCACCCATCGAGTAACACCGTTACGACACTTTGCTCGGTACGTTACGCTTTGCGATACTGCCTGTTCGCTCATTGAAAAAAATACGACTGGTGAACGGAGATTACGAGAGGAGAGGACAAGGAAAAAAGAAAAAAAAAAGAAAAGAAAATGGAAATGGAAAAAGGAGAGGAAGGAGGAGAAAAAGGCGGAGGAGGAGAGAAGATCAGAGTTTCATAGGCGATTATCGGTTGAATCCTAAGGTTGATGTCCTGGGGTTAAAGAGAGAGACAGAGAGAGAGAGAGAGAGAGAGAGAGAGAGAGAGAGAGAGAGAGAGAGAGAGAGAGAGAGAGAGACAGATAGAAAAAGAGATAGATAGATAGATAGAGAGAGAGAGAAGGAGATAGAAAGAGAGGAGTTTGCGAGGGGGCAAACTTTTTGAAAAATCACTTGAAAACGGTGCACGGCGGCGATTCGTAGCGGGTGTGACGAATCGAAGAGCGGCTCTCATTGGACTGAATTAAGGAAGAGCGTGGACCGAGAGGACCGCCGTCGTAGCGGAAGGCGATGGCAGAAGGAGGAGGAGGAGGAGGAGGAGGAGGAGGTGGAGGTGGAGGAGGAGAAAAAGGAGGTGGTGGATGATGGTGGTGGTAGCGATGAGAGTCGTCGACAGGAGTGGAGAGGAGAGAAAAACGAAAGAAAGAAGTAGAAGAAAGAGAGAGAGAGAGAGAGAGAGAGAGAGAGAGAGAGAGAGAGTTGGGTAGTCCGGACTACTGACTGCACGGGACTGGTTTTTGATTTTTTCACGACTTTTTGTTTTACCTGCTCTCCTGTTGCCTTTACCAACCACCATCTTTCTCTCTCTCTCTCTCTCTCTCTCTCTCGATCTCTCTCTTGATCTCTCTTTCTCTCTATCTATCTGTCTCCTACTATTCCTTTCCGTCCCACCTTTGAGAAACGGTGTAACGGAGTCTCGAGGGACTCCTTGAAGATCGACAAATTCGGGCGAAATATTTTGCGAAATGAAAAAAGCGAAAATATTTCAACGTCTGCTTTTTTCTTCTCTTTTTCATCTTCTTTTCTTCTTCCTTCTTCTTCTTCTTCTTCTTGTAATCGTTCCTTCTGTAGGTAATTAATTAATTAATTAATTGTAAGATCGATTATGGATACTTTTGCGCGAACGAGTTAGAACGTACGTATGTAGGTCTATGGGGAAAGATTTGTATTTTTTTAAAAATAAATGTAGTTTGCCGTTGTTGTTGTTATTGTTGTTGTTGTTGTCAATAGAAACCGAGAATGCGAGGTGTTAAATATCATTTAAATTCCATCACGCTCCGTTCTACCTGTGAATCGTTAATGAAGTAAACAGAGTTAGGTTTGAATCATCATCGCCGTCATCATTATCATCATCATCGTCGTCGTCGTCGTCGTCATTATTTACAATAATATGCCACCTCGCATTCTTGAGTTTGCCGTGCCTTTGACAAATGCAATTATGATAATACATTTGTTTACAATATCCCAGGGAATATTAATTTGAAAAATAAACATTGATGAAAGCGATTGCAATAAAGTATCAAGAACGTAATCGTTTGCGATCATAAACGATGAATGATATTTTTTTCAAGGATTCGTCGTAGATTCGCTATGGGTCGGAAGGAGGGAGGGGAATGCGTGTGGTTCGACAGCGTCCATTTCGTCGTTGACAATCGCGCGTATTAAGGAAAAAGAAGAAGAGGAGGGGGTTGCGATTATCGGCCGCTGCGATCGTGTGCTCGCGAGTACGCGAGCTCGCATATAACGTACCATACGTACATATCATACATAAACATACGCGTACAGTGAGAAATTGAAATAATGATTGGTGGGAGGGTGGGATCGGGGTAGTCACCTTTTTTTTCTAAGCGCTCATTAATTATATTCCTCTTTGCGGTAATTATTGACTCGTTATAATGTACGATGTATCGATCGAGAGTACGACTTTTCGTTACGATTAGAATATGTCGTATCTCTTTATCACGCGATTAAAAAAAAAAAAAAAAGAAAAAAGAAAAAAAAGAGAGAGAAAAGAAAAGAAAACGAGAGAAGAGGAAAAGAAAGAAAGAAAAAAAACGATACTGTGCGTTCGAATTTAAAAATCGTACCTACGTGAATCGTGATGACAGAACGATTCCGAGTAATACCACCGGGGAATGTATAATATTAGAGAATATTAGGGGGGGATAACGTGTGGCAGTTAGAAAGGGAAATTGAAGAAAATGAAAGGAACATGATCCCCCCACCATTCGTCATTATAGTTTCTCACTGTACATACGTGTATGGCTGTCTGAAGAATGGATGGATATACGGAGATACGAGGTTGTACGGTCGTCCATCGTGCAACCTCTCATTTCCCTCCTACTGCAATCAACGGCATTTAAGCCTGGGTTCCGAGCGTTTAAGCATTTAGTCGGCTTCCGCCATATCTCTACACGTATTCCGAGCATTTTTTTATGGATACACGGCTAACACCGTCTCCCTCTTCCCCCCTACCCATGCCATCTTGTCGCCCCTGCCTCTTGTCTGACAGATACTTCCTGGAATACGGACATAAGGATCGCAGTGACAGAGAGAAAGAGAGAAAGAGAAAGAGACAGAAAGAGAGAGAGAGAGAAAGACGAGATGAGAAGAGACGAGTCTCTCTCTCTTTCTTTCTGGTAATAGGCCAAGGGAATTATCGATAGGTCGTCTTATATCGATACGCAGAACCGACTATCGATGTCCGCGATGACTTTTCGGAATTTCATGGGTACGTTATTAAACGAATCTTTCATTTACTTCCTCTTATATGATTCTTCGACGATAAGATAATTGCGATTGAATTACTTTTTCCATTAATCGAGTTACAATTAAAATGGAATATATCGAAAGGGATAAGGGAAATAATAATATTGTACATTGTCTTGTCTATCGCGTTAGAGGATATCAATGATATTAACATATATAATTTTTAATATTCGTTTTCATCGATTATTTCGAACGGACGACGAATTGATTTCCAACGGGTTTACGAAGAGACAGACAGGCTCCTCATAAGTAAGGGTAAATTCATTCTTCCTTGGAGAAGGGACTTGAACGTTCTCGTTCCTTCGCTATAGGTGGTCCTTCTTTCCAAGTAGATACAAGCTCGTATGGCATCAGCCGTGAAACTTGGATCACCCTGAAGAACGAAGAACCACCACCACCACCACCACCATCACCATAACCACCACCACTACATCGCTACTACCATCACCACCACCACCACCACCACCACCACCACCACCACCACCACCACACCACCATAAGCATCGCAGTCGCCTTTCATGGTGGATCCTCGTGATGGGTGCAACATCGGCTTTAGTAGAGATTCGAAAGGAATGGACACGATCTAAGAGAGGACCGCACACGTATAGAACACCGCGTGTGCGTGACTTTGCGGCTTTCGGCTTTCCAAGATCGTTTTCTTTTCCTTTTTTTTTTCTTCTACGGGAGGACGAACCGAACTCGAAAAGACAAAAGGCCCTGAGGAAAGACGTAAAGTGGGAGAAGATCGAGAGAGAGAGAGAGAGAGAGAGAGAGAGAGAGAGAGAGAGAGAGAGAGAGAGAGAGAGAGATAGAGAGAGAGATAGAGAGAGAGATAGAGAGAGAGATAGAGAGAGAGATAGAGAGAGAGATAGAGAGAGAGAGAATGTCAGGTATACGAAGGTCGTTAGCTCGAAGAAAAATTAGCCGTTTGTCGGAGAGAAGTTCTGGACCTAAAGATGGGTCAATCAGATACGAAAACACTTGTCGGTTCAAGCATTGTCCGAAGGTAACAGGTCTACAAAAGATTGTAGACACAGGTATACCGTCCTAATGACTGACCTGAGGAATTCAAACCTTTACGGGTCCTTGAATTTTGTTTTTTTCTTTTTTGTTTTTTCTATTCTCTCCTATCTCTCTTTTCTTTTTACTTCTCTATATCTCCCTGTCTTTCTCTTCCATTCTCCCATATCAGGGTAGTTACTTCCTCCGGCAAATCGTCTTAAATCCATCCCCCAACTTCCTTGCTCGTGTCATTTCAGTCAAAAAGGAGTAGGGATAATCTGCCAGCTATGGCAGACCGATGATAAGATCTTTGTTTTAATTTTACGTCAGATGCACTTAACGCGCGGGGGTCGTCGTAAACCTTCGCAAATGTGTTCTCTTTGGTACACTTTGTCGTTTTCTTGAAAACAAAACAGAAGAAAAAAAAAAGAAAAAGAAAAAGAAAAAAGAGAAAACGTTCTCCTTTTGTACAGGAAGTAAGTATTACTTTTCAAAGTTTTATCGTTAATCAGTTTTTATGATTCATCAAAAGTATCTCTATCGTCGGTCGGAAGTGAAAAGTCGTGTTAGCGGACAAATGGTAGGCGTTCTCCCGTGGGTATAATCGTAAAACTTAACGCTTTCCCTTCTTCCAATTTTTCGAGGGCGAAAAATACTCTTCTTGTTTGCCGTAAGAATCGAGATAAACCTATGAGTCATAAAATGAGAGGAATGTGGAAAAGGTAAATGAGTTTATGGCTTTTCCCTTCAAACGTGTCAATTTTCTTCGCTAATCGCCTTTACAAAGGCCCGATTATGTCCATGAAAAAATGACTCGTAAGTTACGTCATTTTTAATAGATATTAGTCGTAAGAAATTTATTAACTTCGCGATAAAAAAATGAACGTTCGTATTATTGCTTTTCTGAGGATCGTTGATCGGTCGGTAAAAAAGAATTAGTCTTTCTACGGATAAGGAAGGTTTCAGATAGTAAAGAAGTTCATAAGTTTTCATTACCATTTGACGGTAATAATTAATAAAAGTTTGAAAATATGAAAACAATGTTTTTGGCTTCTTTACTACGTTAATTAAATTCCAAGACATTCCATTTATAGGAACGTTCGATCATAGAATTTAATGACGTAAAGTACATATAACGTTTCTTAAGCGTATATCGACATTTATTGATTTTATCGTTTATACATTTATTATATTAATTTGTTATTAGTTAAAATATAATATCCGAAGTATGTAATATAAGATTTTTCTACGTATTAATTCCTCTACAGTAAGAATTTTTCTATCTCTTTGATTTATTTCTTGATAAATAAAGCAAAAAATCTACATAGTAATCGATATTAAAATGCGGCACTATCACCAGGGCAACGTTATGTGTCTACGAAATGGTATTATTGAAATCACGCGGAATGACATTAATATCGAGTATTTGGAACACGATGTAATGAAGCTTGTGGTATTCCAAGCGTCATATAACGTCGTTGTGCTCTTACATGTATAATCTATATTTAACTAACGACAACAATTGACCTCAATATTTTCCATCGTTCGTCGTCGGCTTGCCGGAATTTTGATTATGAGTACCGACGGAGTTTGCTCGGCGAACGGCAAAAAATATAATTAAAAATAGGAAGCGATTATACGATGGATTTGATTCGTCATCGAATTTAGCCTTGGTTTTTTTCGTCGCCATCGAATATATATATATATATATATATATTTTTTTTTTTTATCGGCGAAACGTTTTATAATATATTAACCTGCGATAGGCGTTACGGTTGTGGTAGTCATGTAATTGGTTACAATATTCATTTCTTCTATTTGTTCTTTCGAAAGATTTTCGTCCAACCAAGCTTCGATTACGGGAAGATTTTCTTCGCGCCAGTTCACCTCCTTATCGATAATTTCCAAAGCTTCTTGAATGATCCCGCTTACTGATTCAAGCTGACTCCGTCGGTTCTGATAAAATTCGTACACCATGTCGTAACTTTCTTTGGTTTTGAACGAGGAAGTTGCCGAATTGATGATACCATCCCAAAGATATTGTTTATTTTCGAATCTATCCTTAATCGCGTCCCAGTGCTCATTTAGGAAATTAAAGAGGGTCGTGTAACCCTCTATTCCGCTGCTGAGCATGTTGAATATCAATTGAATGTCAGAATCAGTGAAGTTATCATTTTGTTCCAGAATCGTTATGTTCAAGAGCCTATAGATCATATAAACGTTATAATAATGTTACCGTTATCATATAGATATTCATAGATGTATATATATATATATATATATATATATATCACTTTTGTCCCTTTACCTTTGAATTTTGTATGTATCCCTTGGACAGCCGGCCAATGTTTTCAAAAGATAGGTGCGTTCGTTCTGCTGCCTCTCGGCACTATGTTGAGGGAAATTAATAACCCTTTGTAATCCAAATTCCCATTCGTCTATGGTACCCCACCTGTACACCGGGCAGATGTATTGGTTCGCCACCCTGGAAATGAAGTTTAGATACTTTTGTCTTTTCTTTCTTCCCTTTTTACATTCCTCACTCGTCTGTTATCGCTCAAGTGGAAAAAAAATTGATAAAGTCTTACGGATTTCCTTTATCAGGTTCAGGATCATTCAACCATTTCTTATAAATTCTTCTTGCTTCTTCGACGCAAGGCTCGAAACCAAGACGACATAGAACGCTCTTGGTCAATCCACGTATGTGAATTTTCCAAGACGGTTCACAGACTCGCTGTTGGCTTCCCAGCTTCTCGTAAAGTGGCTTCAAAAGGGTATACATGTAGGCCTAAGATATATCGATAAGGATAAAAATATTATTAAGGATTAAAGGATTTTGTTTCGTTGTTTCGATCAATCGACGAGGTATTGTTTATCGGTATATACCTCAAATTTCGTGTATATGTGGGATCCCTCGACACGTTTTCCAACGTGATCGATCATCGTAAAGAAGGGTTCCCAAACGATGAGATTTTTTTCCTCTTTCAAGATCAATGTCATATTCAAGGCGATTCCGAAGCATAATTCACCCGCGTATGCCAGATTCCAGGAATCATGGATGAGCTTTGCCCTGGTCAAAGCCGGGATCATTTCGCGGTTCGATCCACGTAGAAATCTCGTTAACATTTTCCAATTGCAGGCATCGTAGTTCACCGGGAATACACCTGCGACGACGGAAGGTATGATTTTATTTATCTATTATTATTTCTTTCTTCTTTTTCTTTTTTTTTTTTTTTTTTTTTCATACGATCGCATCTAAGTACTTACGTATTATTCGATCTCCAATCTTACAGATACTTACCTATCTCTTCTGGATTAATGATAATAAAATAATCCTTGCTGGCGGTGTCCTTGATCGTAAAATTTTGTTGACCGTTTTCTTTTCTCAACCAAAGCGAAGGTTTTGTTTTAGAAAAGTCCAATCTCCTTGCGGTCAACATAACGATTGGTATATCCCATTGGCATGGAGCTCTGTTGTTAGGAATCGGTGGTGGTTCCCTCAAATAGACTTTCTGTAAATGTGATAGATCGTCTTAATGTATTTGCCGATGATACACACACACACACACACACACACACACACACACACACACACACACACACACACACACACACACACACACACACACACACACACACACACACACACACACACACACACACACACACACACACACACATATATATCGTTTTATATGTACGTTCAATGTTACGTTCGTTTGATAAATTTCAAATGAAATTTCTATTAATTCGAATGTATCCGTAGGATACGCAACGTAAGTACATACGTTCGTACGTAAGAATTACGTCTTGTACATTCGCATAGTTTCTTTTTTTCCTTTTCCTTTTTTTTTTCTTTTAATAGAGAAAGATAAAGATTAAGTGGGATATATCTATGTGTATATAGGATATGTACTACGTATGCATGTAAACATGTATACATGTATGTACGTACGTACGTATGTATGTGTCGGTTAAACGATTACTACTTCTTCTTTTTTTCTTTTTTTTTTTACGTTCATGCTCATAATCATAGCTCTTTTCTATTAACAAGGCAACATGCTAGCTCTCTCTCTCCCTCTCTCTCTCTCTCTCTCTTCGACGGTTCCATTATGTACTGAATGGATCGTAGGATAAAAATTACGTAAGAAGATTTTTCTTCGTTCACTCGCTTCTCTTTCTCTCTCTCTCTCTCTCTCTCTCTCTATCTCTCTTTCTCGCGATATTATTATTCTCTCGTTTTCGCATACTTATATCTTTGAATTTCAAATGTTTTCCCGAGTGACGACAAATATTCGCGTATTTTTCTATCCGGTTACCTAGATATACGTAGTGTTTCGGTATGTGGATGATCTTTTGAATTACGTATATGGTAATTGGTAAGAATTATTTGACGATATCCCCATGTATGGAACGAACGATTCGTTTTTATCCATGGGAATATATTCGCGATTAAATAATGCGATATACGTTTGTCCCTGAGAATGAAAATAAGCTTTTTGTTCGATCGGGGTCCTGCTCACCTGGCTAAGAATAATGTTTCCATTTTCGTAATCGCGAATAGCCGTGACCATTGGCAATCTATCCTGGTTAATCCAAGAGCTAGATACGCTTAAAATCGTCAGATCTCGCGGTAGAAGGGCCGTTTCAGTGGCTACCTCGTTTAGACGACTGTAAATATCCTCGGAAGTGAAGATCCGTGGTTGTCTATCAACGATTAACAAATTTCTTTTTTTTTTTCTCATTTCTTTCTCTTCTTCTTCCTTCTTTTTTCTTTTTCCGGAGTAACCAAGAAGCAGATTCTGTACTGATCATTACAACGCAAAGCATATATTTTTTTTTCGTACGTATTACTTACTTTTGTTTTATCTTCTTTTTATTATTTTTTATTTTTCTCTAAGATTCATCTAACAATAATTCTCCTCTAACGGCGCCAAGAAACTTTCGAGAGAAACGTTGAACTCTTACAAGTATGCGCATATCGATCGTGGTTACCAAACCGTAACTAAATGGATTAACGAGTATATTTAAGGTGATATAAACGGACACCCGATAATATTTCGATTACGTTTTGAAACTCGTAAAGAAAAATAGCGTAGGGATATACGTGATCTAATATTATCGATTCTAGGAAATGATATATATTTCTTAACCTCCTGTCCCCCCTCCACCGATCCCCCATACTCCCCCGTATCGTCATCATAAACTTTTCTATCCTATACTATCCAAGAACGAGGAGCGAAAACTGATGACGAGAGTATAATTGCCTATGGGAATGAATTGCATCGAACGTTACGAATTTATCTCTCTTTAATCGATAGTTTCTAAGTCGAAATCGATTTTGAATGAGTCCGTATAAATCTGCTTCTTGGTTAACTAATGAGATCAATTACTTTAAGTTCGACTGCTGTTGAATAAAGTTCCTGACCCCTTGACGGAATACGTCCTTGCCTAACGTGTAATTGAACATTCGAAAGACCAACTCGGCTACGAATTAGAAAACAAAGATTATTACGTGAGAAACGTTATTTAAAGATTTTTTTTTTTCATTTATTTACTTATTTATTAAATCGTATTATATGTATAACGAACTATTAATTGAATGTAATTAAATCGATTAACGATTTACCTTTGGCCGCCGTTGCTTCGTACCTGATACCAGCCACTCTTGAAAACGGCACGGTCTTTCCAAATTCGTAGTAAAGTGAGTAGAGTATCGTCATAGGCCATTTTCCCTCCATTTCCTCGGGATTGATCTATCGATCGCGACAAAGGTATATTTCTTTTTACTTTTCTTTATTATTATTACCTTTTCGTTTTGTTTCGTTCGTTTTGCATTTTGTTTCTATCTATTTATTTTTCTTTTCTTTTCAGTCTGGTATATTTGTTTTTTTTTTTTTTTTTTATTATTATTATTTCATTTCTTTTTTTTTTCTAACCAAGGTTCGTTAACGAGACTTACTTCCAAGGTCACCAGCGAAGCGAGAAAAGAATTAAGTATCTTGTTCACAGGAGCGTAATTCCAAACAAATGGTGTGATGTATTGACCGATCCACTGATAGATCAATTCATAGGCTGTATTCCACATTAGTTGACTACTCAATTCGTTTTCTCTATGAGCAAAAGGAATAAGTGTAATATATGAACGTTTATGAGTAAAGGAACAAAAAGAAAAAGAAAAGAAAAGAATAGATTTATACTTGAACAACATTAGACCCCAACTGTCCGCAGCTCTGACAGTATCGAACATGGGAATAGCTACGATGTCGAGCTTGGGGACACCGATAGAACAATTGAAATAATCGTGTAGAAAGGTCATGATCTTGAGGACTTTTTTCGGCACATCCTTTAAATTAACGAGGTAGTCTCTTCTGCCCCATACTTGGATCGTGAACTTCATTCCATTAATCTCGTCGATACTCTGCAGTGGCAGAAGACACTCGATGTCCACCACGATCATAGCAACCTGATAGACCGATATTTCAGGTGTTTCCATGAAATGATCCCAAATCATCTCGGGCTCGTCGGGTCTTTGAAAGAAGAGAAATATATATATATATATATATATATATATATATATATATATACATACATATATACATGCATATATATATATATATATATATATATATATATATACACAGATGTATATACTCATTTTTTTTTTTAATAATCGGTGCAAGTACGATACATTACTTACATTTCCGTTCTTCTTTCTACCGGCATGTTCGACTTAGCCATCGTAGATTTCGAATGTTTAATGTTTATCTTAAACTTAGCCTTGTAATGCGGATCTACCAGGCAGGGGAACACTTTCTGGGCATAATTCATTCGGAGATAAGTGCCGACAAATTGGCTGGAATAAAAGATCAAACGAATGCAAACGAAACGCCATTAGTATATATCACGTAATGCGAGTGTTTCAATGAAAACGAGGGAATCTTTCGAATGAGTGCATAAATGAATTATTTACTGCATTTTTTTGTTGGTGTCGACGAATGCGTTTTTGAAGAAGCCTGTGGTTTCATTGGTCGTCATATTACCCATGTAATTGATATCCAGTTCTATTCTATCTCCCGCCTTCAGCATTTGTTCCAAATGGATGACGAACCAATATTTTTTCCACGATGGAAGTTCGATTTTTGCGACATTGATCTCCAAAGGTGGTGGTCCGTCGTTATTCCTTTTTTTCAATGTGAAAGAAAGAAAGAAAAAAAAGAAAAGGTTCACGTAAATATTGAAAAATTCCCATGCGCAAATTATTTTTCAATAAAATATTTTTCCATTATTATCTTACTTCTCATCCGATTTCAATTGTCTGATCTTAATGTCGTCCATTAATAGAATGTCCGGATGAGCATTCACCTTTATACTATCCAACGTTTCCATACACGTTAAGTTTATCTTAACGCGACCCTTGAATTTACATTCGTAAAATAGAGGCTCGATCTCCAAGTAATAACTATTTGGTATAATTTTGTCCGGCAATCTATGCTGATGCGCAGTGTAATGATATATATCGTTTAAATCGATGCTGCGTTTCGATTTGTACGGTTCCTGATGATACACATCAATTAATACATTGAAATCGCATACACGCGGAAAAATAAAGTATACCATATTGTTCGAATCGACTATAAGTTCTGAAACATCTATTATCTATCCACTCACAATCTCAGATGATTTCCCTTCCTTCGATAGGACAGAAACAAGGAATATTCCAGTGACGATCGCCTTCCACCACATGTCGAGGCCTTTGGTATAAACGATCCAAAATGAATTTCAATCTCAGCTCGTTCGACGGTTCAATCATAGAAGAATCCAAATTATTCGAAAATCTAACAACGGGCTTGTTTGTACGATATCTTTCAATTATTAAGTTACGTGCGTCGTTAGGTTCTCCCCCTTTTTTATATCTCTTTCCTTTTATTTTTCTATATTCCTACTTTTCTTGTATTTTTTTTTTTGTTGAGTTGTCCGTTCCTTTTTTTCGTTTCCTCTTTTCTTCTTCTTCTTCTTTTATCTATTCTATCGGTACAATCTTACCGAAGTTAACCTTGAGGCAATAGGCTTTCTCATAAACTAAATAAAATGTTTCTCTTGGCTAGGAACCTTATGGAACCATAGCCATCGTTGGACTGTCGTATCGAGTCCTCTTCCTCGTACCGTACACTCTCTATGATGGTCGATCGGTGGTCACTTGGAGGGTAAAAAGTATGTTACAGAAGATGGCTAAGAGGATGGTTATGAATAAGAAAAAAGTCTAGAGGAGAAGAAAAATACGTGTGTACCGCGTGATATAATCTTCTTATCCGTAAGGGGAGTAAGAGCGAGATAGAAAGATAGGTGTTAGATAGAGAAAGAGATAGAAAAAAGAGAGAAATAAAGAGAGAGAGAGAGAGAGAGAGAGAGAGAGAGAGGGTACAGATTGGAAACGCTTAGGTCCACTTAGCGAGGAGCCATAATAGATCGTCCATTATCCAATTCTCTGACATAGTCGTCACAAAAGGGCCTAATCACGTCGGTATCCGTCGACGACGGATGAGAAGAAACAACGTCAATAGCCAATCCCAAGAGCGTCAATGGTAAACGAGGGTTCTGCCATTGGAAACATTTCATACTTCTTTCATCTAATTCGATTTCGACATTGTTTTCTCCTTAAGATATGACTTGAACGATCACCTGTTCAATTCGATCCTTAGAATGGCATTCAAGTTGGCAATAAAGTATCCTGGATCAATCTCAACTTTCTTCAATCTCTTTCTTAACACGATTGATAATTAAATTTGAGTCGATTTATCTGTTATCTAGTTTAAATGGGTCAAACCTTTCGATGCTTTTCTTATCAGCGAGAATACGAGCGAGTACGTACGCTACGTACGTAGCGTACGTACATGCGTAAATAAGTAAATAGATCATTTTGGATGGTTGCTTCGAAACGAAATGAATTATTTCATGGTTATACAAATCTTGGGTTCTTAAATAAATTCATCGAACGGGTTTAATAAGGCTTAGTATAGAACGTGGATGATCCAATTGTTATCGAATTATCTCTCATGTATTAATTTGTTCGAGATTGGTGTAAATGAGTTAGCAAAGTGCACCCTGCGTGTGACATAACGCTTTATAATATTGAACTTGAACTGTGTATACCGATTAGCGCAATTATAAGGTAACGACGTGCAATGACTGATGTATCCGTTGAGACAGACACGCCTCCTTGTTCGACGAGCGGACACGAACGACCTTACCTTGCGTAATATCTACGGAAAAAAGGAAAAAGGGGGAAAAAAAAAATAATAAAATGAAAGGAAGAAAAAAAGAAAGGAAATAAACGACACGTCTATTATACGAGAAATGAAAATACATCGTTCGAATTGTCCGTTTACTTCGAGACTCTTTCGTTTTAGTAATTTTATTTCTTTTTTATTTATTTATTTATTCTTTCGTTGTTGTACTAAATCGTACGTAAACAATACGAACGAAGATGTGTCGTCATTGTAATTTCTTCCTTATCGTTAAAATGATATCGCCCTCGAAGAGAGAGATAGAGAGAGAGAGAGATAGAGAGAGAGAGAGAGAGAGAGAGAGAGAGAGAGAGAGAGAGAAAGGAAGGAAAAAAGAAAGAAATGAAGACGATTCATTGTATCCGTAATTTCTTTTTTGTCGCAACAAATTATTTCGCCCTTGAACGAAAAAAGGAAGGCAGAAAATAGAAAAAAGAGGAAGTAAAGAAAAGGAAAGAGACATTGTTAAAACGTATATCGCGTTAACAAATACGATACATACACACGTTGGGGAACGGTCGAACGCAAAAGGAAATCATACACACACACACACATATATATATTTTTTCTTTTTTTTTTCCCCTTTGTACATGTAGCCAAAAGGATGAACTACTATTCTGTGACAAGCCTATCGGAAGTAATAGCATGGCCAGGTAAAGAGAGGAACGACATCGGAGCGAACGCGATTAACAATAGTGGGGGTAAAGGCTGCAACCGAGCCCGGCAAACAGCATCCACGTAGTATCGAGGCTCAGGTAAAACGTCAAATTGCGTTGCACCTGAACGCACGAGTCCACGCAACCAACAACGACGACTATTACTACTGCTGGCTCGTTCGTGAATTTTTTTGCCTTTTTCTTTTTTCTTTCTCTCTTTCTTCAATTTTTCTTCATTTCGTTCTTCGTCGAGACTAAGGCAGAGGAAAAGACGGAGATTGAGAAATAGACAGGGATAAAGATAAATACGAACGGAGAGAGAAATAGAGAGAAAAAGAGAGAGAGAGAGAGAGAGATTGTACTTTCTTTTTTATTTTTATTTTTTTTTTTTAGTTTTCATTCAAAAGTTTATATTAAAAATCGGAAGCAGACATGAGACGAGGATCGGTATCGACTTGGGAAACTTTTGGAAGGAGAAGCTGTGAGTATCGTTTGCATATTTTTTTCTTTCGTCGTCGTCGTCGTCGTCGTTGTTATTGTTGTTTTTTTTTTTTTTTATGTTACGCTTTAATTCATTTTTCTTCTTTTCCTTCCTTTTTTTTTTTTTTTTTTCCTTGATTCTTCACACGTCTTACAATGTCTCTCATACGGTTAGTAATGATGCCGTATAGTTTCGTAACAATTATTCGTGTATGAAGGCAAGGTATTATAGTTTCGTGATTGTCAATGTTTAATTTTAATAGACCGGACGTTATAAATACGCGAATTTGTCTACGGACGACAGTAAAACTTGGAAAAGTGGACTGTACGTTGAGGTAAAAAAATCTTCCGATTTCGAACACTTATGTACGTTTTCGCATCGAACTTCGTTATTTTATTATTATTATTATTATTATTATTATTATTATTATTATTTTTATTATTATCATCATTATCATCATCATTATTATTAAATTATTTTCGCATAGCGAAGGAGTAAAGGAGAAGAAGGTAGTAGGTATAACGCGAATATCGTTTCTCTTTCGTTGTGGTTTCTACGTTCATTTTGTTCTTATTAAAAAAGTAGTCTCGGAGTCCTCTTGAAAAAGAAAAAGAAAAAGAAAAAGAAAAGGAAGAGGAAAGGGAAGGAAAGAAAGGAAAAAAAAAAAAATTAAAAGAAACAAAAAGAAATAAGTTCCATTCAACTGTTTACAAAGTTCATCAGAATCGCGAGCGTTATTCGAGCTCCTTGGTTAATACCATTATTATTCTGGAAGTCCATAGAAAAGCGGAGAAATGTGTATCGCTGTTAACGAGGGGTCTCGCTTATAATTGCGGGATTGCGCTTTCTCTATTTCTTTTTCTTTCGATCCTCTTTCCTTTCTTCTTTGTTTCTTCCTTTTTTTTCTCCTTTCCTTTCTTTCTCTCCTTTTTTGCCTCCTTCTTCCTTCCTCTTTCTCCTTTAGTTTCTTTTTTCATTTTCTTTCTTTTTTTTTTTTTTTTTTAATTTCGTTTCTTTGGAATATTGTCCTTGTTATATTCACGCTCCGTTTTTCGCGAATCTCTCTCTCTCTCTTTATCTCTCTTAGAGAAAAGATAACGAAAAAAAGATCTTCCATAATTTTCTTCGATTCGATTATCGGTATACGATTTCGATTGGAGGACAAAATTGGCGATATTTTTATTTCAACGATACGACACATTGTTTGTTATATTTACATTAAGATTTATACGTGAACGATGTTAGAAGAAAAAGTGCGTGAACGAGTTGTAAGATGAATAAGCAAGGAAAAGGAGGAAAAAGAAAAAAGAAGCGGCATCGTTAAAAACGTCAAAGTTACACTTTGCATCGTTGCGGTCGCCTATTTACGCTTGGATCACGTTCGGTGACATAACAAAGAACCTAATTTCATATCATTCTTCGTGTTCGCGAGCAAACGCGAGCGTACGTTTCTACGCGAGTTTGTAAAGCTGCAACGATGTGACGTTTACGAACCTTCGACGATAACCATCGACGTTATTGTACATATTTGTAATTCTATGTGAATATATATATATATATATATATATATATATATATGTGTGTGTGTGTGTGTGTATGTATATATATATATATCCTCTCTATTTATCTATATGTATACACATATAGATAAATAGAGAATAGGATTATGTAAAAGGATCTGTAATGATCGAGCTCTTTCAGCTTCACGGTTTCTATTTTTCTTTTTTTTTTTTTTTTTACTTTTATTCACTATACTTACAGTTACGACTCGATTCGCAAATTTGAACGATAATTTCTTAAAATAATAATGAAAAACAAAGAAGAAAGAAATAGTCGAATAATGTGGATAGATATTGGTTGTGGCGTAACGGTTATGCTATCGAATGGTTAGAATGCAAACTTGTGTATTGTTAAAATACACAAGTAAAGCGGGAAGAGCAACGAGGAAGACCTTGAAGTTCGTCGGTCGAGGCTCGTTTACGTTTCTATCGTGCATTTTTACACCGCTGGAAATTGAATTCGATGATGTCACTTCTCTTGTCAAAGCGATAACGCGAAATTCGACATGGCGAATTGATAAGAACGGCCTCAATGACTCGATTCTCGTCGCACGAACAATTTCATGCACGCTAATCGCTGAACCATTATTACATTTCATTCTTTCTCTCTTTCTCTTTTCCATTTTCCTTTCTACCTTTTTGTTTTTTTCCTATTTTCTTTTTCACTATTCTAGCGTTTATTATTTCCTTCGTACGTTCGTCATTGTTTCTCGCTATTAATCGAATCGTCGTAGACGGCAAATCATTAATTTCTTTTTCATTACTTTTGTGTTTTTTTTTCTTCTTTTTCCTTTTTCTTCTTTTTTTTTCAGCTGCTAACATGGCACAGTATATCGGCGGACCTGCACAATTTATGACAAGCGACGATATCAAATACAGGCCTACCGACGGTTGGTTTGTATCGTACAAAAAGGCGACGAGTATAGTAATATTTATTATATTCGTTCTGATCGTTGTTGGCCTAATCGGTTGGTACAGTCATGCGACGCCGACAAAACGAGTAAGCGTGTCTAACGACCATTTTATTTCCTTCGTCGATCATTGGGATAATGGTCGGAAGACGTATGTAATTTTAATTTTCCTCATCGATCTTGTCATTATCGTTGCAGGTGCACGACGCATTGAGTTTGATTAACGGCGAATCGACAAAAGAGATGGCTAAACCCAGTCATATTTCTCCGCACATTCGTCCATTAAAATATTGGCTTTATTTTAAACCTACGATCATGGATTACAACAACAACAACAATAATGAAAATAATAATAATAATAATAATAATAATAATAATAATAATAATAATAATAATAGTAATAGCGATAATAATACCACCATGTTAACGGGACGAGTTGTTATAGAATTTCAAATCGATTCGTCGAATTTATTACAAAAATTGTCACTGAACGCGGTTAATATCACCGTTAAACGATACGAGCTGTCGCTCTCGATGGACGAGGATTCCGAATTATCTAAAAAAAGATCTAAGAGAGGAAACGAGACTGACGTTATCGTTGAAAACATTGAAAATGGTATGAAAATATTTGACGATCCTTTAGTAGGCCGGGTGAGGGGGTATCGAATTTGTAGAAAATTTTCATTTTTATTCTTGTTATCTTTCTTTTCTCCCTTTTTTTTTTTATTTTTTATTTTTCCATTTCCTCCTTATTTCTGTCCCTTTGAAAATTCCTATTCCGCTATAAAATAATTTCTAATTTATCTTGCGCATTTGTAGAAAACTATACGACGTCGTACGATAAAAATTCTACGATCGCGTCGGACGAATCGAATAGGTTTATCGTGAACTTGGGAAACGATCCTAATATCCCTTTAGAAAATGGAACCCACGGCGGGGAGGAAGAAACTGGACTCGTCCCGGGAAATGGCACTTTGCCGTTCGACTTCAAAGTGTCCAAGATCAAAGACGACTGGTCTTCCGCGAATGGTATAGGAAAGGGAGACGAAATAGTTCAGATAAGGGAATACGAAATAGACCAAGTGAATGGGCTTCACGTGATACATCCAACGAAAAAGCTCAAGCGTGGTGTTTATTTTTTGATGATCGATTTCGAAGCAAATCCAACGAACGACGTCCTTTACGTCGTTGATTCGAGTTTCAACGAAGAAAGAAAGTAAGTTGGCGAGATTGGGATTGAGTGAGTGGGCGCGTATGGGAAGATGTGTGGTGGCGGCGAATTTTTATTTATTTTCATTTTTTTTTTTTTTTTTTTTTTTTTATTTTACATTTATTCCATTCAATTTACAATTTATTTCGCTTCGTGGTTTCGAGTAAGAAAGCAAGCAAAAAAAAAAAAAAAAGGAAAAGAAAAGAAAGAAGAAAAAAGAGAAGGAAGTAAGCAAAAGAAATGAACAAAAAGATCTTGTTTGAACGATTAGGAGGATGATGGGAACGTTATTAAAAACGGCAGGAGCCAGCCGTTTATTTCCTCTTTTCGACGAGATATACCTCAGAGCGATTTTCTCCTTATCCGTTGAACGTCCCAAGGAGATGAGAGTTTTATCGAATATGCCTTTGAGGAGTACGAAGGATGCGTAAGTAAATTAGTTAATATATATCGTTCGTGTATTATCGAGGAAGATTCCTTTCCCTTTTATTTTCTTTCTTTCCTTTTTACTTCGTTTCTCCCTTAAGAAAGAATATTATCGTTTAAGTTCAGATAATTGGCTGACCGATACGTTCAACGATACTCCCCTGATATCGCCCCACAATTTGGCATTCGTCGTTGGTAATCTCGAGGCAGTCGACCACCGAACGTTGATCAATCCGGAGATGTCCGTTACGTTTTGGGCCGAGTACAACACTACTTCTCAGGGATTCTACTTGTTGGACAAGGTCGAACCTACGATAGTTGGTTTGACCGACGTATTGTCGATACCATATTGGCTACCAAAGTTGGACTTGGTTTGTTTACCATGGAAAATCGTTAGATCGTCGGGAAATCCTGGTCTTATCACTATGCGGTAAGTAACGTACCATAAAGTTATTATATCAGTACTATAACGATCGATTGAAGTTTCAACGAATTCTTCAAGCGCACAAATACGGCTAAAACGCCATTCTTATAAATATTTACGATTGGTGGGACGCGTTGCTAAGGCATAAACGCGTAAACTGTGCGTGTAAGTTTACTTACGCTGCGCTATTTCATTTTTCGCCAAATGAATATTCATTTTAAGGAAGTCGTTGTTTTATGCCGACGATCGATCGCCGTTGGTTACGAGAACGGAAGCCTTGAAGACATTAATAGGTTTGCTCGGGGAACAATGGCTCGGCGGTAGGGTCAACGTGAAAAGTTGGACGAACGCTTGGATATTGGAAGGATCGTTAATTTATTTTCAACATCTGTTGATCGATAAGGCAAGGGATTGGCCAAATTATTTACTTCTCACACCTTACTTCATAATCCGATCGTTCCGATTATTCGCGTATATATTTTACGTCGAAGGATTTTTTTTTTGGTTTTCTTCTCTTCTTTTTTCCTTTTTCTTTCCTTTCTTTCGACAAGAAGAAAAGAAATCCCTCCCTCCCGGAGATAATTTCACGAGACACAAATTTCAGATAGATCCGTCATTGGGATTCGCTCATTCATTCGTCAGCGACGTTGAAACGAAAGCGATGGAGTCTGACGGATACGATTCCTCAAGGTCGTTACGAGTGAAAATCAATCCGCTTCGCATTAAGCTGTTGTCCATGGCACGCAATATGAGAGGTAAAAAAATATAAGAGAAAGAGGGAAGAACATTTTTTTCTTTCTCTCTTTTTTTTTCTTTCTTTTTTCTTTTTTTTTTTCCCCCCCATCATCATCATCATCATCATCATCATCATCATCCATTCTGTCAGATCTCGCAATCTCTTTTCTATAACGAATCTTCTCTCCTACCTTTCGATTGCTTCTTTTTATAGGGGCATGTCTGATTCGCATGTTGCATGCCACGATAAGCAATGATACCGCCTTTAGGATCGCCTACAAGAAGCTCCTAACGAGGTAGTGGGTATATAACGTGTAAGATGCATGTAAACGATAAATCAATTACTGAATCCCTTCGACGACGACGACGGCGACGTTATTTTTGACATTTTTTTGTTCAGTTTTATCAAAAAAAAAAAAAAAAAAAAAAAAAAGAACAAAAATAAAAAATAGAAAAAGACAAAGGACGAACGCGACGAAAACTTGGTTTCGTTCACCTAAATAAAAAAGAAAAAAAAAAAAAAGAAGAAGAATAAAAAATTTCGTAAATCGTTAATATTTACGTTTCTAGTCAAAACGACGGAAGCGTCGACGCGACGGAATTTTGGAATTTCATGAACGACGAAGCGAAAGAATTTCCGGACAACTTATCTCCGAAGGATATGATAGATGCTTGGATTTCACAGACTGGATATCCTCTCGTTACCGTTTCGAGAAATTATGAGGAAGGATCTGCCATCGTCAGACAGGTTTCCTTATCCAAGGATTTCACGTTTTTCGTTATGTATGTATACGGTGTATAAATAAAAATGAGTAACGCCTGGACAATATTATTGTCGTAGAAAAAGTTCTCTTACGACGTGCCAACGGCGGAAAGAGATGATTTATGGCACATACCTTTGACTTATGTTGGAATCGACGACGATTGGTCGAGTCCTAGGAAGGAATGGCTCAACAAGGAAAGGGAACACATCTTTCGGAACGTTAGTGCGATCGATAATAATAATAATGAGACTGATTGGATTTTGTTTAACGTCAATAAAACTGGTTGGTAAATGTTAGTTAAAATATATATATATATATATATATATATATGTGTGTGTGTGTGTGTAAAACAAAAAACGAAAAAGAAAAGAAAAAAATATCGATACTTTCCTTCGATATTTTTTTTTCCTTTTTTTCTTTTCCCAATTAAATCGAATTCGTAGGTTACTATCGTGTTAATTACGACGACAAAAATTGGCGGCTCCTCGCAATGGCGGTGGATGAAAATCACAAAGCTTTCCCGGTAGAGACAAGGGCATCCCTCGTGGATGATGTCTTTGCTCTGGCAGCAGTTGGCTCTTCGAAATATGAGACGGCTTTTGGGTTTATTAAATATATGCAAATTAAGGAAAGACATTACGCACCATGGAGCGCTTTCGCGCATCACGTTTTCAAATTAAATAACGTTCTTTATGAGACCTCCGCCTTCCTCGACTTTCAGGTAAGCGTGAGAGTGTAAATTGAGGGAAGATGTAAAATGTTGAAAATTATCGCGAGCTAGTATTTAAAGTTTGTCTTTAGACTACAGAAAGATATATATATATATATATATATATATATATATATATATATATATGTGATATATATAGATAGATAGATAAAGAGAGAGAGACAGAGAGAGAGAGAGAGAGAGAGAAAATGAAAGAGTCTAATCAGCAACATTCAAGAAGAAAGATGGGAACAATGAAATAGAATTTGTGAAATTTTTTATTAGCATACCTTTTCTTCTTTCTTCTCTTTTTGATTTATTTAAGTATTTTCTTTCTTTCTACTTTTTCTCTCTCGAAGAAGAAAATTTTTTCTCGCGAAATTCATTGAACCCGACACGAGTTCTCTTTTCAGGAATTTCTACAAAAATTGATTACCCCATTGTACAACGAGGTCGGAGAGAAACTCGAGGAAGGATCACAGCTCACGTTGATCGCTGTAAAATTAGCATGCCTTTCGGAACATTCGAAATGTCTCGATTGGGCTAAACAAAGTTTCGTCCAATTGAAGAGAAATCCTTCCTTCAAGCACACGTAAATATTCGATATATATATATATATATATATATATATATATATATATATATATATATAAAACAAAAAATTAATTAAATTTGGAAAGGTCACGAGCTCGTAAAGAAAATGACATTTATTTATATAATTATTTATTTATTCATGATATTATTGATTTAAACATAATAATTTGTCTTCTGATGGTACGAAATACCATCTTTTATCCTTGATCCTTAATCAAATAAAATTATTTCCAGCATACCGATGTACATACGTCGAACGTTGTATTGTACGATCGCAAGGCATGGTGGTCGCGACGAATGGGATTATATTTATCAAAAAGCACGGAGCAGCATGAAAACTGAAGAAAAAAATAATCTTTTGTCCTCCTTCGGTTGTTTCCAAATTCCAGGTGTCTTGCAGTCGTGAGTAAAATTCTTCATATATATATATACATATATATATGTATGTTAAAGCAATTTCTTACAGATATTAATTATAATACTTTAGTATCATAGATGAGATTATTCAGGATGATAAATATAACGGCGATGAAATATGCGTTATATTAAAATCCTTCTCGACGAATCCAATAGCATCTCGAATGGCTTATAAATATATTATGCGTAATTGGAAGAATATTCTAAGAAGGTATTCACGGTTATTTAATTTTGATTAAACAACTATTAACATTCTTCACCTTGTATTGTTTCAAACGTATTTCAGATTTCATGATTCCTATTCAGTAATAAGGTCTTTCATTCTGGCGATGATGAATAGTGTTACGAACGAACAGGATTTAATGGATGTACGTATTATAGAAAATTCTTTTCTATTTTTTTTTTTTTAACGATTATAACGAATTCAAATCGTAGGATAATCTTCCCTTTTCTCGTATGTTTGTTCGTTTTCTTTTTATCTAGCTTCACACCTTTTGGGAAAACAATTATGAATCCATAAAGACTATGAAGTATGCTGCGGCATTGGTCGAGGCTAAAGCGAATTTTGCAATTTCGTTAATTACAAATTATTCCGAGGAGATAAAGGAATGGTTGAAGGACAATAACGATTCGGGTGCTTAATTCGCGAGAGGGTACAAACAAATAAACAAACAAACAAATAAAAAAAAAAAAAAAGCAAAAGAAAGAGAAACAAATATTTCGGGGAATTTATATCCTTTCATAGCGACGAGCCAAGTGTTTCCGTCGCAATGAATTCCACGAGACGTTGAGATATAAGACTTTTATGATAGCACCATTGTTACATGCATCTTGTGAGATTATTAGATCAACAGAGAAAGAAAAAGAAAAAGAAAAAGAAGAAGAAGAAGAAGAAGAAGAAGTAGAAAAAAAAAAAATAAATGAATATAAAAGGATCATTTACCCTTTCATCAGTTGAAAGGACAGAAAGAGATTGGTAGAGGAATTACGTGAACTTTCTACGACAACAAGTTTTATTCTCCGAATGCTTTTATCAAAGCATGATTACAAAACCAAGCAACAAGAATCTCGTCCTTACATCGAGTAGCCTTAGGATGATAGTCGTTAATATAATATTATTTTAAATAGGTACATATTTAACAAACGATAGGTAATATTGTATCTAACGTTAATAATCATTACTCGAATAGTTTACCGTTTACTCTTTTCCTCATCGTTCTCATTATCCTTTTCATTTCTTTTCTATCCTTTCCTTTTTATTTATTTATTTTTATTTCCCCCACGTCCTTCCTACTCATACCCGGATAATAGTGTGCTATTGCTATTACGGTACAATAATTAACTATATTATCATCGTTATAATAATAATAATCATCTATCATATCACTTACTCCCACGCTCTTTCCCTTTCCGTTCCTACATTTTAGCTAAGTTTTTATTTATTTATTTATTTTTTTTTGTTCTTTTTAATTATTGTTTTTTTTTTCTTTTCTTTTTTCTCTCTCTCTCTCTCTTTCTCTCTCTCTCTCTCTCTCTCTCTCTCTCTCTCTCTCTCTTTCTCTTCCTTCTTCCTTTTACTCTTCTCCTTTCTTTATTTTCTTTAATTAATCAGGGGATTTTATATTAAATTTCTACGTTCACGCAACTCGCTTCGAGAACGTCTAAAATGACGATCGGGATCCTCCCATTTCATCTCCTTTGCCGAATCAGAACACGGATGTCAATTTGTATAATTAGTAAAGGAATTTTTAATTAGTAGTCCACTTCTTCCTTTCATTTTTCGTTTTCGTTTTCTTTTTTTTTGTAGTCTCTACCTCTATGAAAGGGTGCGCGCGTTTTCCGATGCGTTTTTCTTTCTCTTTTTGTTTCCCTCTTTCTTTCTTTTAACTTCTCAGACGATTTTTTTTAGGTTCTTTTCTCTTCTTTTTTTCGTTCGTTCTCTCTCTCTCTCTCTCTCTCTCTCTCTCTCTTTCTTTCTCTCTCTCTCATTTCTTTTCTTTATTTATCATCTTATTGTCCGTTTGTGTCGTTTAATGTTTTCTTAATTTTTTTTTCCTGCATAAGATTATTATCTTACATTTGTTTCTTCCTAACACGATGTCTCTTGAACTTGAGAAAAATAAAAAAAAACCATAAAAGATTCATTTGATGCTAAATTTATCTGTAGAAAATCGTGCGTTTGAGATTTTAGAATGATTTTGATGGTGGAAATGAGATTCGCGTCTATGTTTTCGCCGAACTACTTTTTCTTTCCCTTTCCTTTCTCTTTCTTGCGAACATCCGCGTTTTGATCGTTCCATTTATATTTCCCTTTTAGGGAATTTGCGTCATTTGAATTGAATAAAAATCGACACTCTTCCTTTTCTGTTCTCTCTTTCGTTTTCTTCGTAATGCCGTCGTTCGAGCTTCGAGAAAGTATCGTTCCATTTGTTTGAATTTGTGTTTTACGATCATTGGTAATAATAATAATAATTATAACAAAAATAATAATAATAATAATAATAATAGTAATAATAATAATAATAATCATTATTATTATTAATATTTTTAATAATCATTATTATTAATACTTGAGAAAGATTTGATCGTTTCATCGTGATAATGTAATCGTAATCGATTGTCACGAAAATCGATCACGCTGTAAAAGATCCGTGACACGAACGGATTTCTCATCGGTATAAATCGATACTTCGTTTTTCTTTTCTTTTCTGTTTTTTTTTTTTTTGCGTGTTTTCTGTTTTACTTCACATTTTATTCGACAATGGCGAGACAGAGACAGTGAGAAAGAGAGGGAAGGAATGCGTATACGCGTGATCACGTGTTTTATGCGGGTGTCTGTAATGAACGATTTTTTTTTTTTTTTTCGTGCAAATGATCCCTTGGATTTGATCGATTATAAAAAAATTCCAACCATTTTATAGCATATACTCGACTTACAAGTTATTGTTATTTCCTTTTTTTTTTCTTTCCCTCTTTCTTTCTTTTTCTCTTTCTTTTTTTTTTTTTTCCCCCTTTCATTCTTTCATTTTTCTCGCTATTTACACATTATTTACAGCTTAGCGATTAATCAGTTAATATTTTTTCCTTATTTTTGTTTTGTTTTGTTTTGTTCTCTCTCGCCTCTCATTTTTCTTTCTAAAATATCTAAAATCTAAGCACATGCCTCTCTCGATTTTTCAAACGTTCGGCTCGTACTTGCGATTAATGCATCCGGGACGAGTATCCAGATACGAGGACAATTTTGTTTTACATTCGAATACGTGAAAATCGTGATGATTCTTTTTTTAATCTTGCCGGATGATACTCATCCGATTTAGAATTTTTATATCCAGATTACTCGTCTCGGTAAAGTTCTATATTTTTCGTCTTCGTTCCCCGACAAAAAAAAGAAAAACAAAAAAAAAAAAAAACACATTGTCGTACTTGATTGTAACGAGTAAGTACTTACATGTCTCATTGTCATCGAAAAACGTGTGCGCTTCTTTCCTTTTCCTTTTTTTTTTTCCTTTTTCCCCTCCCCCTTTTTATTTTTTCGTCTTCGCCCTTCTTTTCATTTCCTCCTTTTTTTCTTCCCCCGTCCCTCATCACATTTCTTTATTACTTTCTAGCGTTTTGGTGCGAAGTTTTAAGTTCGTCATTCGTTTCCCATCGTTTTCCTTTTTTTTGCTGGAGAAAGAGAAAAAGGGAGAGAGAGAGAGAGAGAGAGAGAGAGAGAGAGAACACTCGCGGTCCTTTGGAAATCGATCCGTAGATCGGATTTCTTTCGCTTTTTCCGGAGTTGTTGCTTTGTCGCTGGACGATTCGTTAGTTTCAGGTAACTTTTACGTCGGGTGTTTTTACGCTCGTTGAAGGTGTATCGCCTTCTTTTGCGCTTAGGGCGATTAAAATTTAAATTAAAAAAAAAAAAAAAAAAAAAAAAAAAAAAGGAAAGGAAATCAGAACCAGAAGGAATAGAAGAGGAAGAAGAAAATGAAAAAGGAAAGAGAAAGTGAAAATGAAAGGAAGAAAGAAAAGAACTTGTGTCGATCGTCCCCGTCCATCATTTTTCTCCATTTTTCCAACTCTCTCGAGGATAATTATCTCTATCGATCGTACGCGACGTAAAAATGAGAATCACGAGGAAATATTTTTTGTGATACATATATATATATATATATATATATATATATATATGTATATATATGTATGTATATGTGTATATATATATATATATATATATACACATACATAGAAAGTATTGGCGATATTTTTCTTAATGGCAGTAATTATGAAAATCCATACCGGTCCGTCCTAACAAAACGTTAATTATTTACAATCCTGTGTTAACAACGCACCGTTTCACACGGATGCACGAAAATGTTCTCTTACAATTAGCTCATCTCATTCTTGTTAGGTTCGAGTCGCGCTTCATATTTACGTTTACGTACACTTATTTACGTACGTACGTATAATTGTATAATCTATAATGTATAATTTATATATTATTATATTTATATGTATACTTTGAAACGTCGTAGAATTTGGTGGCTTCAACTCGCGTCATGGTTTTCTTTTTTCCCGTTATCTCTCTCTCTCTCTCTCACTATCTCGATATTTTCGAGAATCTCATTCGTAATTACCATTGATCGAATAATTCCTTGTCAACGATTAACAAAACGCGAAGTTTTAGACGACGTATCATTCCTCGACGCGTAAAAGTCACATTCGGCCGACATAGGACGAATGTCAGTCCGCTCTTATATCAGGCATAACTAACAATTATTATTATTATAAATATCATAAACCACGATACAGTAATTTTATCATACATATGTTTCCTTATGCGTTTAATGTGTCTTTTTTTTTTTTTTTTTTTTTTTTTTTTATAATTGTGTGCGCATTCACCTATTACATTGTCGTATGTGTATATTCTTTTATGTATCTCTCTCTCTCTCTCACACACTCTCTCTTTCTCTCTCTCTCGCTCTCTCTCTCTCTCTCTCTCTCTCTTTGCTTTTATGAGTACGTGTGTGTGTGTGTGATTAGCTACAAAAAAAAATTATGAACGACGACTCACTGTGACATCGACCACGAAACTACGGTATTGAACAACGGTAATGAACGTTCGTTCAATTTGTCTACAACTATCAGCTTTAGAATTCGTATGCTTTACTTGTTCTTACCGTACTATAATCGGTTATTTTTATTCTAGTGCTTGCTTCGGGCATTTCATCCGATTCGTCCTCTCTCTTTCTCTATCTTCTTCCTTTCTTATAAAATACGAGAACGAGGAATAGTTATTTTCTCCCACCGCGATCATCATATTAACCCGAAAGATTCTATTAATATCGAAAATTTATCCTCTTTTTTCTTCTTCTTTTTTTTTTATTTTTTTATTTTTTTTTTATTTTTTTATTTGTTTTCTTTAAATCGTAAAAGGAATATAGAAAATCGCGGCGCAACTCCTAATTCTTCTTGTCTCGATTATCATCTTAAAACGTACGATATACGTAATATGTATGCTTGCATCGTATGTATGCATTTATGTATGTATATATGTATGTATGTATGTATGTATGTATGTATGTATGTATGTATGTATGTATGTATTTATTTATTTACTTATTTATTTATATATATATATTTTTTATGTATAATTCGTACAAACGGATACGTCCCTAAACGTTTACGAGTATAATCGGATACAGTTTGAAATGAGTTTACACCCTACGTGTGTTCGTGTACAATTACAACGAGCTAGCTAAGTCGTGTTATACAATATTAATTTATTTCTAGTATATATATATATATATATATATATATATATATATATATATATATATTTATTTCTCGTGTGTCGCGCGTGTGTTTCGGCGTATAAAACATAATAATCATTAACGTTGAAGCACGTTTATCATTATCAATTCGTCCTCTCGTCGGATTCTCAAAAGCGCCTCCTCCAATCGTAAATCATTTCCCGGGGAGACGCTGAGGACAATTGTTTGAGAGCGAGATGACACTCATGGGCTCGCTAATATAATACTATAGTACCGTTTAAAGTAGTAGTCGCTGTTAATATACTCGAATAATTAATGTGGCAGCTTCGTATTAACGCATCACACGAGCACGCTACGTATAAGTAGGAATACGTGGATATTTCTCCCCCCCCTCTCTCTTTCTCTCTCTCTCTCTCTCTCTCTCTCTCTCTCTCTTTTCGTGTAATTATTACCGTTACCATCGAATAGTAGTTTTTTTTTCACCCTTATCATTCTTCATTCTCATTATCATCATCTTCTTCTTCTTCTTCTTCTTCTTCTTTTTTTTTTTTTAATCTTTTCTTCTCTTTAAATCATCGCTGTCATACGTACCTCGCTAGAAAAGTGGAAAAAATTCCATTCGATGGATGACGATAGATCCTGCGGATCGATGGATCAAAAAAATGTCTTTTTTGGGATATGGAAGGGTACGAAATGAAAGGGATGAGTGAAGTGAGTGAGTGACAGTGTTAATTAATGACAGAGAAAGATAGAGAGAGAGAGAGAGAGAGAGAGAGAGAGAGAGAGAGAAAGAGAGAAAGAAATAAAAAGGAAGAGAGAGAGAGAGAGAGAGAGAGAGAGAAAGTTCACACGTTTGGATGTGCTTCTCTCGCGTATGGATGTTGTTATTAGTCATTTAAAAACGTAGCACAGGATTATCGTCGTTTCGCTCGACGATAAATCGAGCCCTATCGCCGTAAAAAATGGTGGAGACCGAGGATCAGGTTGGATGATATTTCGGAGACTCCTAAAAGGCCAGGAAGGAGAATCGACGAAGTCTACCGAAGTCTAAGTCGTCGGCCCTTTAGCTTTTTTCTACGGTGCAGGGCTCGGGCGTGGACTACTGGGGCGGACACTTCACCACTGTCGTCGTTGCGAATTCACTGAATTTCTTGTCGATCGGTACGCGATCGTCGTACAACGTTGGCGCTTGTAAAATAATTCCTGCCGTGCCGACCAAAACTGCCAATGTGAAGATCCAAAGGAATAATCTGTCCAGGACCATCGCCACGTATTTCCAATCCTCCTTAACCTGTCGAACATGAGATTTATATTTGTGAGAAGGATTTTTTCGTTTTTTGTTCTTTATCTTTTTATATATATATATATATATTTATTTATTTATTAATTTTTCGATTAATATCGCGATAGGTAAGTTGAATTCTTTGTCTTTTTTTTTTTCTATTTTCTTTTATATTAGGATACTTTCACGTTAGAGCTACGATAGAAGCTGTAAGAGCGTCGATCAGTTCGACGATAAAGGAAAGCTGTTTCTACGTAGTTTTTATTTATTTGATAATATAATAAACGTCGTAACTCTGGACGTTGTTGCTACGATGTAAACGATTTCGTTGTAAAACAATATTTGGTATTTTTTCTTACGTCAGCCTTCTTAGCCGTCGTTATTTTTATCGTCCGTCGTAGCTTCCAACATAAACGTATCCCATTAAACGTCGCGTAGTTTCGATTGCATTGATACGTTCGATTTTTTGTTTTGTTTTTTTTGTTTTTTTTTTTTTTCATCATTATTGCGAGTTAAAGTCTTGAAACAGAATTTTCTTTAATACATCGTTATGATCGTTTCAATGATTTTACTTTTCTACCAGAAATGATTTAGCGATCGATAGATGGATCCTCTCACCTTGGTTGAATCCTCCAACATTTTCGTATGCTCAGCGATGAAACGGACGCATATGCAGGATCTGTGAATTTCCGGGGGGCAACGTGAATGGGTAAAAGCCGGTGGATTTCTTAATACTGGACTTTTAACCTCCTCGATCCCTGCCTCGCCAGGAACCGAAAGATCCTCGCAATCGCCACGAATGGGAAGGGGTGGTAATGGTGGTCCATGGATCAGGCAGCTTCCACCGAATCTCGCACCGTCCGTCAGACTTCGTTTTTATTTTTTTTTTATATTTTTTTTTTTTTTTGTGTTTCGTTCCCCCAAGAAATAACGAGAAAGAAAAAAAGGAAAAAACACACACACAGAATATTTTATTAGAATCCTCAAAATCAATAATAATCCTACAAGTTCGTAGTAATATTTAGACATTTGAGACCTAACAATACGATCCTCGACGAATTATCATTTATTATGAAAGGACGACGTTTATTGGCCCTCCGAAAGTAATTAATTATCGTTTTATCTGATAATCGTTTCTTCGTTGAACTTTATGGTGGCAATATATATATATATATATATATATATATATATATATATATATCGTTATTCGATAACGTTTAATAGATTTTATCGATTAGCGATGCACTTCGGTATAAATTAAAGAAGGTATCGCGTGAAAATTGGTGAAAAATTTGGCGAGTCGGTAAACCGTTGTTCCCTATCGATCGATATTATTCGGCCATCGATCGATACATCTACCCCATTTGTTCGGCCATCCTTTTTTTTTTTTTTTTTTTTCCTAACCAATTTCATTCCCAGTACAAGCTCTCCAACGGCACAGATAGTGAAAGTAAAAAGGCGCACTTTTTTTCCATTCTTTTTTTCCTTTTTTTTTTTTTTTTTGAATCGAGGCAAAAAAATCCCGCGAGAAAAGAGTGCGCGAGCGATGTCTTTCCATTTTTTGTTTAATTAAAGAGATATTTAACGCAGTTTTTTCTTTTCTTTTTTTTTTTTTCTTTTCTTTTCCTCTCTTTTTTAATTCGATCGATTATCATGCATCGTTAATGAATATTGCAAGCATTTATTTTTTCAGCGACGCGACTTTGCTGTCTACTTTTTGTCATGCGCGCTTACACGAGCGGTCGTTGCGTGGGTTTCCCTGAAAATTTTTCAACGCGAAATTCTTTCACCTCCTCTCTCTCTCTCTCTTTCTCTCTCTCTCTCTTTTCTTTCCTTTTTTTTTAATTTCATCGAATATTTCAGTGCGATTACCGCGAATTCCAATAACAGGTTATTGAAATTATAAAAGTGTCAGCTTGGACGGTTCGATAATTATGAATTATTTTCAAATGACTATAATCTGTACGTAGAATATTCGATACGAGATAAGAATTATGATCGCCAGGTGAAAAAATGTCGATCGTATAGATCTTAAGAGGAAGTCATTCGTTTTTTATCCCTCTTCTCCAATCCCATCGAGTTTCTTCGAATGTCGTAGAAGTTTGAAAACGCGTTACACCTTTTTCTTTTCTCTTCTTCTTCCTCTTCTTCTTTTGTCTTTTTTTCTTTTCTTTTTTTCTTTTTTTTTTTTTACTTCAGGATAGCAGCAATATAACATCGGCAACGAGAGAGAGAGAGAGAGAGAGAGAGAGACTCCCACGTAGAGAAACTCGGTTCTCGGTTAAATTCAAGTCTGAACTTGGTTCACATTGGAAACTCATAACTTTGTTAAGCTATTGACTCTTCGATTATTAAGTTTCCTTGGATATATCGAGCTTCGCGTAAACTGCTTTATACTCGGGATAATCATTTCAATAGGAAAGAAATTAACGAAGTTAATAGGGATACTCTGAGAGAAGGTCAAATTGATGGGATATAAAAGAGAGAGAGAGAGAGAGAGAGAGAGAGAGAGAGAGAGAGATTCTCTAGTCTCTCGTTCGACTACTACTTAATAGCATAGTTAATCGAATTCGTTTGGTTACCGGCTCGATTTTCTCGGTGCTACGAAATTTCGAAAACTACTTTTATTTCGACGGGAGCGTGTTTTTGATAGCATCGAATTTACCCTGTCGAGTCCATGGGAATGAAATTGAATTTAACGTCCCATATGGGCCGTGTCTAATAGCTCGAGCAATTTAATTTCGATGATCGTTTAAAAACTATTTTTTCCACGACAGAGATTGAAAATAATAGTTTTGATGCACGGCTTCAGATAAACCAACGATGGAGAGTGAGAGTGAGCGGGAGAGAGAGAGAGAGAGAGAGAGAGAGAGAGAGAGAGAGAGATGTAATCAACACCCTCTGTTAATCGTATAATGCGCTTTAGAATCAACATCTATCCGTACGAATGCTCGAATGTCTACAGTAATATCTTTAACAGACTAACTTAAGTACACACACACACACACACACACACACACACACACACACACACACACACACACACACACACACACACACACACACACACACACACACACACACACACACACACACACACACACACACACACACACACACACACACACACACACACACACACACACACACACACACACACAAACACACACACACACACAAACACACACACACACACACAGTACGTGCATACGTACATGTGAAATAGATTTCAACAATAGTTCCGTATTTGCAAACGATGTTCACGCGATCGTTGATACCATCATTCCAAACGGGTTAATAACGAAAATGATCACGTACGTTGCTTTCCACTGTCGATCGTACGGTACTCCGTGGAACGGTTAGGTGTTGGTTAAGTAATTAAAGACGACGTGAGTAAGTGGGAGAGGGGAGAAAGATTCGGGTACATTTCGTTTGTTTGCAGAGCGCAACCGAGGTAAAAAGTTTCCCCTTCGAAAGGAACAAAAAAAAAAAAAAGAAAAAAAGGGAATAAAAAAAAAATAAAAAAATAAAAGAAGAAATAAAGGAAAGAAAGAAGGAATGAGAGAAGGTAAAAAGAATAATACTCATCTACTCGTCGAAAGATTTGAGAGATGAACAACCGGTTTTTATTATTTTAAAAACTCCACGTTCGTACTCGTTGAATATAATACGAGTTTTTCTTCAGTTTAACCTTCTCGTTTCTTTTAATTTCCGAATCTGAGCCGAACGATACGGCTGATCTGACTCACTCTCTCTCTCTCTCTCTCTCTCTCTCTCTCTCTCTCTCCTATCTCTTTCATTATCTCTCGTTATCTCTCGCATTCTATAAACAATTATTAACGAAAGTCTCGAATCTATCGAATATAAGAAATCATGAGGAAATTCTCAATGAATTTCTCTATTTACCTCGAAGGCGAGAGATCCTCCTTGGAAGGTGGCCGACTGTGGAACCTCTTAGGTGTAAAATTTTCCTCGCTCTCCTCGTGAGTAGACGGATGATAAGGGTAATAGCAGGTCTTCTCCTTCCCTCTTACCGTTCTCATCAGTACTCTCCCAGATGTGTACCTGCGATCAGAAAGAGAGAGAGAAAGAGAGAAAGAGAAAGAGAACGAGGGGAGACGAGAAAGGGTTGGAGAGAAGTGAAGAGAAGAGAAGATAAGAGAAGAGAGGAAAAGAGGAAGAGAAAAGAAAGGGGGGGAGGGGGAGGGGGAGGGGGAGGGGGAGGGGGAGAAAGAGACGAGAAAAGAGGAGAGGAGAGAAGAGAAAAGAGAGAAAAGAAAATCGTTAGAAAAGCGAAGGATTCTGTAAATACTACTTGCTAGGGTAGACTTTGTCCTCGCGAAAAAAAGGGGAGGGAGAGGGGAGAGAGAGAGAAAGAGAGAGAGAGAGAGAGAGAGAGAGAAGAGAGAGGTGACGATGACGAACGTCGCGATTTGGAGGAGAGAAACGGGGAGGAGGATCGAGGGAAACGAAAGGAAGGAGTGAGAAAAAGTGCAAGGGCGGCCATTATTCATCATTAGGGGTACAAATCTCAAAGCTCCCTTTAATATTTTCCTGTTCCGTTATTTATCCTTTCAAATCCCTCCTCCCCTTATCTCTCTCACTCAATCTCTCTCTCTCTCTCTCTCTCTCTCTCTCTCTCACTCTGCTTGACGTGTTTTCTTATAGCGCAATTTCCCGTTCCCCCCACCCCCCTCCTCCCCCCCACTACCATTCTCCGTCTATTACGTTGTTGTCATCTCCGGTGATCGATCGATCGATCGATCGATCGATCGGTCGATCGATCGAACACGTCGCACGTCTTGCTTACTTACCTGTTCGTCTCGAATTTGTACATGGGTCTTCTCATCACCAATAAACGCGGAAGAATGTGTATGAAGACTCTTTTAACCCATGGCGCCATTTGGTGGGTTTGCGGTGACCGGAAGTGGACGTTAAGGACGACGACGGTTACGCATATACTGCAAAAGATAAAGGAACGTCCTCGATTAATATTCAAATTCGATTCAAATGATTCCGTCGCTCGTAAGTTTGAAGTAGACATTTTTGTTGTATCGTTTTACTTATGCTTTCTTTGTTCCTTATTTTCCTTCTCTTTTCTTTCTTTATTTCTTTCTTTCTTTCCCCTTATACTTTTATCCTGCTCGATTGGCATTGTTACCAAGAGAAATTCGTCAAATGATTACTATCATCTATCTCATCCTTTATCGTTCCATCTTTCTTATACAAACTGTTTCCGAGAGTCATGGAATTGAAGGAGGGGTTCGAACAATGGAAATCAATGGACCATTGGCATAATACAGACATTCCGTATCTCGCACACCCACCCCACCCCACCACCCCGCACACCATCCTAACTCGCGCACCACTCTGGCAATTTCGCGAATTGATCGTTAAGAGGTCGACCGATCTTCTCTTTCTCTCTCTCTCTCTCTCTCTCTCTCTCTCTCTCTCTCTCTCTATCTCTTTCTATCTTCGAGGGAAGAAGAGCCAAGGCAAATTGCCATAAGGTATAACCGAGAATGACTGGTAAGGAAGGAATGTAAATCTCGCGAGACCATTCATAATGGAGCTCGGCCATTTGCCCAGATCGAAGGTCGTTGCTCTTTTCCTTAAATGGAAAGGGACAGCTTTTGCGATTTAAATTACATCCGACGCTATTTCTTCAAATCGATTTATCGAATTCCATCGAGATCCATCCTTCGAGTCAATCCCTTCCCGTTCTCTTATCTCTCTTTCTCTCTCTCTCTCTCTCTCTCTCTCTTTTTTCCCTTTGTTTTTATTTATTTTTGTCCTTATCGTCGTTATTTCAACCCTTACGAGCGTCAAACAAAAAGGAAGGTTAAATCGTTTACTCTCGCAAGTCCTTCTAATATTATCTTTAAGTTTAGGTGGGAAAAGGCGGAGGGAAAAAGATCGATGAATTGGAAAAAAAAGGATTGTAAAGTGGAAAGAGAGAGAGAGAGAGAGAGAGAGAGAGAGAGAGAGAGAGAGAGAGAGAGAGAGAGAGAGAAAAAACACGTGTTTCACGTTGGCGTATAAATTAGTAAAGTACAGGCGTCTGGAATGTAACCGTGCTACTAAACGTTATATTACCTCCGTTGCACACCAAAATGGTTCTATAGTAATGGAATTGCGTTATTACCGCAAGATTTAGCTGCTCGTAATTTCGAGATGGAGTGAGAGAGAGAGAGAGAGAGAGAGAGAGAGAGAGAGAGAACGAAAGGAGAGTTGAAAGGAGGTTGTAACCTACGTTACAAATTGGGCTCGAAGTAAGAAAGTAATTTCTCTTGGTTTATCGTCACGCAAAATACATTTATCTAATGTAATATATTACAAAATGAAAATGAAAGATTTATTCGTTATGAAATTTATTAAACGCGCGATTATTTTCTCTCTCTCTCTCTCTCTCTCTTTCTCTCTCTATTATTATAAAGAGAAAGCGAGTCTTTATAAAGAGAGTCTAGTTCGATGATTAAGATCGAAGTTCTTACTTTTCATTATTCTTTTTTCTTTCTTCGAAGAAGTATCATCCATCTTAAGTAGAAGGGTTTCTGGTAGGTACGAGTTTTCGTTTTACAAGTCAATGCACAACCGAAGTGAGTAGTTTAATACTCGTTATCTACCAGCCGTGTTCGTATTATTCTATCTTAATTTACATTTAAGAACTATAAGCCGTTGCCTTGAAATTTCGAAGGAAGAAAAGCTTGTCCGGACTACAGATACCTAAAGAGAGAGAGAGAGAGAGAGAGAGAGAGAGAGAGAGAGAGAGAGAGAGAGAGAGAGAGAGAGAGAGAGAGAGAGAGAGAGAGAGAGAGATGCTTCTCTTCTTTGTTAAGAAAACGCGAGGGATTAGAAGAGTGGGTGGAGTGGGTGGGGAGGAATAGGTGGAGGACTCGCTCGATGTTGCTTGCCTGTGCTCGTTGATTAATGCTTCGTACCTCTTTCAATGTTACCAACGTGAGGAAAATTTAGAAGTTCTCGGATATCAACGAAACAGCAAACACGTCAAAAGCCTTACACACATATATATATATATATATATATATATATATATATAAATAAACCCCTCGCCCCTCTACCTGAGTAAACTGTCCTCGTTCATAGTTGCTACGGCACGTACGTACACATACACGGCGATAAGTATTTACATCGTATGCACGATATTTTTCTTGCTTTTAATTTCTTTCCGCGAGGATGACTTTGACGCGTCTTCATTCACAATTTTTATCTAGGATCATTAATATCGTAGCTTTAAAAAAACCTTCCTCTCGAAGTCGCCCTAAGAGCTTCAATTGCATTCACGTTTACGTTTCGCGAAAACTGTTCTCCCTGTTTTCTTTTTCTTTTTAATTTTTTTTTTGTTTTCTAAATGTAATTTTATTGATTTTAATATTCGTGTGGTTTTTTTTCTTTAATAAATTATATATATATATATATATATATATATATATATTTTTTTTTTTGTAATGAAAAATTTCAAACAGATTGATAAAGATATGAGCGCTTTGATCACGAGTAAGATATCAAGATAAGACACCTTTTCTATTTGATCTTATTCTACTTCTTTCCTTTTTTTTTTTTTTTTTACTTTTTATTAGTAGAATTAAGGACTTCAATAAGGGAACACGAAGAGGGACAGCCTTCGTCGATGCAGAAATTTCCAAGAAGGTTAAATAAAGTTTGGTCATTCGAGTAGGTATGTCCTTCATCTTTCTTATTTCTCTTCTTCTACTCTCTCTCTTCATTCTCATTTCTTCCCCGTGATCTTTCTCTTAGAAAACCATTCTTTCTCCCTCTCTATCGTGTTACTTCGAGCGTACTTTTTGCTAAAGCTTTTCCGGTGGACCTACGGATACTGCGGGAAGCGTTCTTTTCTTCATGACTGATGGGCGACGATGATGAAGCGACTTGGAAATTTGTAAGACGGCGATTCTCCACCGTGAAGTAGGAAATCCGAGCAAAAAGGGACTTGGACCCGATCGAAAACTTTTTCCCTGCGATGGCTCCTTTGAGATTCTAGTTTCGTTCTTCGGTAATCCTTTCTCTATCTCTCTCTGTCTCTCTGTCTCTCTGTCTCTCTCTCTTTCTCGTCGAGAGAATCTCATGCATGAAAAAACTCTTTTATTCCCCTTTTTCAGAATGTACGTGAGAGAGCTAGATCGTATATGTCGACGAATAGGTTTTAAATAATCGATTATCCGGCACGTGTGTTACGAGGCACAGGATTGGTGCTCCTCCATCGGGATCGTCCAAAAAACAGTCATTCGCAGAGGATCTGTCCGTGGCAGGAAGACGGACATTAATCGATTTGTTCGGATCCTTTGACCTCTCTTGGAAACAGGATCGTTCGTTATCTATCTGTTATCGAAAGGCAATCGGATAATTTTGCATTTTTTTTTATCTCTCCCTTCTCTCTTCCATCCCCATCCCTCCACCCCCATCTCTCTCTCTCTCTCTCTCTCTCTCTCTCTGTCTCTGTCTCTGTCTCTTTAGTGGGAATGACTTGAATCGATTCGTTCGATGGCCTGACGCTTTTTTTCTTTTTTCTTTTCCACCCCGTTCTTTTTTCTTTTATTCTTTGCCTTTAGATCGAGGAAAAATCTATTCTTTCTGTATAGAAAGAAAGAAAGAAAGAAAGAAGGAAAGAAAGAAAGAAAAAAAAAAAAAAGAAATCCTATTCGCTCTATCTATTCTTATTACTTATTACTTTTTCTTCTTCCTTTACTCATCCTTTTCATTATAAAAATTCATTAGATATTATATATTCCTCGGTTCTTTCGCAAATCGATAGGAGAACGATGTATCGAGAAGTCGACGGATGTTTTGACTCCTTTTATTTTATTCTTTCTTTTTTCCTTTGCCATTATGTTGCGACGGAAAGATTTTTTCTTCTATGAAAGTAGATTAAAAAAAAAAAAAGAAAAGGAAAGAGGAGAGAGATCGAGAGATCGAGAGAGAGAGAGAGAGAGAGAGAGAGAGAGAGAGAGAGAGAGAGACAAGCGTAACGGCGAGAATTGGCAAACACAAAAATCTCTCGGGGAACTTTGTCGTCTCTTCTTCGTTTTAATACGCTGATCGAGCATCGTAATGGGCCCGGTGGCTAACGTTCGAGCTGAGTTTCCAACTTGTGTAAACTTTCGACGCGGTCCTATCAATCGCTTCGAAAACTTTTCCTCTTCCATCCGAACGTTTCCACTCCTTTGCCTCCTATCTCCCTTTTCTCTCTCGTTTCTATATCTACTTCACTTCTTCTATTTTATTTTTATCTATTTATCTCTCTCTCTCTCTCTCTCTCTCTCTCTCTCTCTCCATCTATCTATCTCCTCTTCCTTCATTTCCTCCAATTTTTTTTTTTCGTGCGTTCTTTTTACCTTCGTATTTCTTCTTTTTCGATTCTCCCTCTTCTTATTTTTTTTTTCTCTCTTCCCTCCCCCTACCCCTCCCCCCCCCCCCCTCCTCTCCCTACCGCCCTTTCTTTTTCATTCACGTAGCCCTCTCATCTCGCACAGTATCGCACAAACGGGAAGGTAGAACCATTCGGACAAATTTTCACAATCCTTTCCGATATTTCGACTCGATCGAAATGACGCGATTAAGAAGTTCGATACACTCGAGCAACGACAACGCTCGCTCTTACTCTATTTCTCTCTATCTCAGATTGAAAGGATAGTAAAGTACTTTCACGGCTTTTCATTCCCTGAAAAACGTTTTTACCGATAATGATTCCTCTTACCCTTTTTATATCATTTAAAAAGTCACTAAACACGTATTTTATATCCGTCATCGTGGTATAAATGTAATCGTCGTAATTGCAATATTTTTATCCTCCACTTAAGCTCTTCAGTGTTGTATCTCTCTCTCTCTCTCTCTCTCTCTTTCTCTCTATCTCTGTCTCTCTTCTCTTCTCTCTTTTTCTTTGTCTCTCGTGAGAAAGGGAAAGCTTCCCACGTTGACTCTTTGCACTCTTTTATTGCGCGTAAAACATTTCCGCTCTTTTTATTGTTGTTTCGTACGTAAGAAAATTATTATTATTACTATTATTATTATTATTATTATTATTATTATTATTATTATTATTATTATTATTATTATTATTATTATTATTATTATTATCTTTAATATCAGAGGAAAGTTTTCTCAAAGTGAAAGTATTTGGAAACTAAAACTTTGGACTTAATTACGTAAATTTAATTGAAATTCTCGACAATGCGTAATTGACACCGTGAATAAATTAAAATGATAAATTTAAAACGATCTGGCCAAGAAATACATACATATATATATATATATATATATATATATATATATATATACATATAATAGGAAAACTAGCTTTAATTGATGGTATATTTAAATCTAACAGAAATAATCTCGATTTTCTTTATTTAAATCGTCTCCCTCCGTCTCCCTTTCCACCCTCCCTCATTCTCTCTCAGTCTCTTTCGTTTCTTGAACAGTACTTTACGTAATCACCGTTTTCGAGAGTTCGATCAGAAACTGTCACGAAGGGTTGTTAAAGCTTTCTTCCATTGTTATTCATTATTCAATCTCTATGTGCTCGACATCTCTTCGGCCGATAAGCAAGGAAGTCGGAGTGAAGTGAAAGAAAAGAGGCAAAAGATAAAAAAAAAAAAATACAAAAAAAAGAAAGAAAAAGAGAGAATGAGTGAGAGAGAGAGAGAGAGAGAGAGAGAGAGAGAGAGAGAGAAAGTAATACAGCCACTTGTTTAATTCTGCCGATTAAAAAAGTATGGAATATTGAAGGTCGATGATACGGAGAATGTGAATCGGAATTTTTTTTTTTTTTTTTTTTTTTTTTTTGAAGGAATCACGAGAATTCGCTTTCGGACGAGAGGTCGAGCAACATTCTTTCAAATAGTGAGGACATTTTCGAGATAACGATGGATTTAATCCTTTCCACTCGAGCAGATCTGTCGGCGGTAGGTGGCCGATTACGGCCGCCACACCAACCCCTCCCCATACCCCTCCATCTCCCTCTACCCTCCCACAATTCCTCATCCTCGCAGCCCCAACCTCTCCTATCCCATTCGCGTATAATCGTAAAGGAAAATGAGAGAAGCGAAAGGGAGGAAGAAAGGAAGGAAGGGAAAAAAAAAGGGAAAAAAAAGGAAAAAAAAAAAAAAAGAAAAAAACAGAAAACGTACCGGCGGAGGAATCGATCCGGTTGGCGCGTTCCATTTGAAAGTTAAATCGCGTTCAACTTGCAAATCGTTTGCCTCGCCTAGAAGAGAAGTGGGCGGAGTCTTCCTTGATTACTTGCCGTGCGGCATCTACCGATTGAATCTTAATCGGGAACGTTCTCTCGTTCGACTTCAATATTTCTTGGTCTACCTATCACCACGCCCATCTAGTTTTACGACATTGATATTATTGTAATTGAACTTTTTTTTTCTCTCTCTCTCTTTTTTCTTTTTTATCATTTTTTCTTTCATTCGCAGCTCTTCCTTTTCCTTCCTTTTCCCGTCTTTTTCCTTAAATTTCTTTCTTTCTTTCTTTTTTTTTTTTCTCAACGAACGAATTAAAGTGTATAGTCGCTTTTCTGTTTTTAGAAGACAATTATAAAGCCAATTGGTCTTACGATCATTGATATTATCATATTATAGTACAATTATTCTATACATATATATATATTCTTTTTTTTAAATGATAGAACAAATTAAAATGTAAAGTCGCATTTCTGTAATATAATCGTGAAAATTAATTTTCTTTCCTGGTATCTTGCTAATCAGTAGTAATATAAAGTGTCTATTTCGAAATGGTAGTTTTCCACGTGCGCGGAGAAAAAGAAAAAGATATAGAAATAGGTAAAGAGTTAGAGAGATTGAGAGATAAAGAGACATAGAGAGAGAGAGAGAGAGAGAGAGAGAGAGAATATGGTTGGCGTGTTTCAAATGCAAATGCAAACTGTACGAACTTTCTCGTAGTCTCGAGTACACGCGTATACGAGGCACATTGTCTCGTTCATTCATCCCTACAAAGACTTCCGAATAGTAAGCGTCGAAGGTAACGTTGGAGGATGCGAATTGCCCTTTGTATTCAGGGTAGTACGCTCGCTCGCTTCTGGCGTTTTGACGCTAAGTCGGCTTTTCGAATCGACGTTGGCAAAGTTTTAATAAAGAAGCTGACACGAAGATGAGAAGAGACAAGAGACAGAGAGAGGGGAGAGTAAGAGAGCCAGTCTATACTCATTCTCTCTCTCTCTCTCTCTCTCTCTCTCTCTCTCTCTCTCTCTCTTCCTTCCCCTTTCTCCTCATCCGCCATTTAATTCTTTCTAGACGTTAGAAGGGCGAAGAAGACGGTATGGAAGAGCAGCACTTTAAGCGATGAAATTTACTTAGCAAGAGAGTAACGACATCACTGTCCACTCGAATGGGTCCTTCAAAAGTGGGGAGTGGCTTGGAAGGGATGCTTAGTTATAGGAAAAAACGAAAAGAAACATGGCGACAAGGTGTCTTCCTCTTCGTGGGCATAATGGAGACCTTTAAAAGTTTCGAATTTTCTTTTTATGCAATTTACGATAAAGTTCGATCCTTTTCTTTGTTCGGTGACATGGTGTGTGTGTGTGTGTATATATATATATATATACAGAAAGAGAGAGAGAGAGAGAGAGAGAAGAGAAGGTTCATAAATTTATGGGGATTTTGGGGATTGGTGGAAGGAGAGATTAGGTTCAAAGTCATGTTTCTCTTGGCCCCGACCCGTTTCTAGTTTTAATGGATCATGGAATTACTGGAAGTACTCCAAGTTATATTCGAAAGTAAATTAAAAACATTTGAGTCCGATCTGTATCAACGAAATCGTATAACTGGAAATTATCCAGATTATTCCGGGTTATGAAGCGTAACGGTGGACGGGGGAGCGAAGGTGGTGGAAGGGGTGGGTGGAGCGAGGTGGTTGGGGTAAAGAGACGACGGAACGGAAGTATTAGAGAAAGTAGTAATTATTAAATGGCAAAGATGGAAAAAATTACTTTCTCTGGGCGTTCCTTTGAATTTTTCCGCATTTCTTTTTACCCCCCCCTTCCTCCCTTCCTTCCTTCTTCTCTGTTATACTAAATCGCGAAGAGATTTAATTAATGTTTATTTTGATTATATCAAATTAATTACGTAATAGAACGTAGCTCGAGGTTGTTAAATGGTGGAACACGTCTGTTTTGTCGAGATAAATCTTGCTTATACTTTTAGGAGGATAGAGAGAGAGAGAGAGAGAGAGAGAGAGAGAAAGAGAGAGAGGAAGAGGAAGAGATAAATTACATTGATAAATAAATCAAAAAACAGGTGCAAAATAAAAAAAAAAAAAAAAAAAAAGAACAAAAAGGAAAGAAAATGAAGGATTTCAAAGAAGGGTAACCTTAGCTTAATAAAATATTGCTTTGGCCTGGCATGAAGGTAGCCTTTGTTCTCCACGTAATTACCACGTCGATTCTGCTGGGGTAATAAAAACGAATCGATCTTCACGTGAACGAGTAATCGCAATGAGTAGAAGAATGATCGTTAAAATTTGTCTCCCGTGAGACGTTCGACAAGGTGTAGGCTGAGAGAAAAGAGAGAGAGAGAGAGAGAGAGAGAGAGAGAGAGAGAGAGAGAGAGAGAGATAGATAGATAGAAAAAAAAAATAAAAAAAAAATGTCTATCCGAGAATGTCGACTTTTTCTATATTAACCGTGCTTTCAAAGGTCTCGCATTAGAAAGAAAGCGTGTGTGTGAGAAAGAGAGAGAAAGAGAGAGAGAGAGAGATAGAGAAAGAGATAGATAAAGCTAGAAGAGTGTCCTATAAGTCACGCTTATAGTAAAAAGGATTGCAAAGGTTCTCTTTCTCACTCCCATCTCTCTTACTCTCTCTCTCTCTCTCTCTCTCTCTCTCTCTCTCTCTCTTTCATTGTACTAGCGAACTGAAACCGCAGGAAAACCGCAATCTCGGATAAACCTCGATTTTGCGTCGGATATACGCATGTATGTCACGTAGCTATACTGTGTTCCCCGGATTTTCTTCGTTTCTATCGTTCTGTTCTATGACTCCGTAAAAGAGGACGCAGTGATTAACTACCGAAGACAGACAATAGTTTCCCTTTCGTATCCCCTTTTTCTTTACCGATTCTCTCTCACTTATTTCCCCTGATGCGAGATATCGCAAATAATAATTATCGACCACTCGCTCGCTCCTCCTGACCGTACCTTTATTATCTCTTTCCTTCTTTTCCTCCCTTTTTTCTTTCAACTTTCTTCCCTTTATCTTTCTCACCCATCCGCATTACATGAGATCGCAATTTTGCCCTGATTTTCTTTTCGCGAAAGACAAAATGGCAGAAAGGGGGAAAAAAAAGGAGAGATTAGAAAAGGAACGAGAAAAAAAAAGGACGAAAAATAAAAAGAAGAAGAAGAAGAAAAGGGAAGAAGGGAACGACGTGTGATTGTAAGCGAAAAAAATCTTCGAATTGAAAAAAATATCATTCGGAGGGGGGAGGGTCTCTTTCGTTGCTTGAAAGGCGTGAGTAGTACCTATGGAACACCCTCGACATTATCGAGAGAAATTGGCGAGGAGGTCAATTGGAAGTGGAGGTAGAAGTAGAAGTAGAAGTAGAAGTAGAAGTAGAAGCAGAAGAAGAGGAAGAGCAAAAGGAAGAAGAGGGAAGAAGAAGAGAAGACAAATTTCTGCTGTTATCCGAATGGCCGATTCAATATGGGCGGGTATCCGACGTGGCACTTCGATTCCGGAACTCATTTTCCTACGCCAATGCACTTTCCGTGAGTTTCAAAGCGTGACGCTATTGATTCGAACGTAACAAATCGGCCGTGCAATTTATCTCTAATTATTATCATTACTATCATTATCATTATTATCATTATCATTATCATTATTATCATTACCAATATCACCATTATTATCATTATATATTTTTGTATTGGCAATTGTAAAATCGATTGCTCCGATTAATTTCAACTCGTATCAATTGTTGCTTCCCATAAATTAATTGTGTTTGAAGTATTTATTTGTTTATTTATTTATTTTTTATTTTATTTTTTTCGTATTTTTTCTTCTCTTCGCATGCAGTAATCGATGTCATAGAGACGGACGAAGTATTGTTATTAAACGGGGAATCGTTACCAACTGGATGGATGTATGTGCCTTTTAAAAATATACTTCGTCGAAAGTTTCTCTAATGAAGACATTGAAATAGTAAAAGACCATCAGAGGAGACGGTAAAAACGATGTTAAACCGTAAAGTTACGTTTTAGGGGCGAGTAAAAAGCTCGTTGGGTAATTACGATCGTGTACTACAGTTGCGTTTATTCAACTTCTTCTCTCTCTCTCTCTTTTTTTTCTTTCACTTCCTTTTTTCGCGAATCGTTTCGTTCACGCAACCAGTCAGCTTTCGACGATGTTTCATTTTCTTTCGCTTCTCTACTATTTACTCTTATAAAAGTATATATATATATATATATATATATATATATATATATATATATATATGTATATGTATGTTTATTTTCTTTTTATATACTTCGTGTCGATCGAAGAGATTAAAAAATCTTTCATCGAGTTTATTGAACTCGCAAGATACATATAGGTAGATATATATATATGTATTAAATATATGCATTAGTATATCTCTTTCTTTCTTTCTTTCTTTCTTTCTGTCTGTCTGTCTGTCTATCTCTCTCTCTCTCTCTCTCTCTCTCTCTCTCTCTCTCTCTCTCTCTCTCTTATAATTTCGTTTCATGCTCGTTAGTCATTCACATTTCTATCATTTTCCTCTATTCGTTCATTTCACTTAATTCAATTTCACATTTACGCTATCGCACATTCCCGTCCATACTCGCAATACCAAACGCAATACTCATTCTATGCTTTCCATTATTATATCTCGAAATATATTTTTTTAGTCGATACAGTTATTTCGGAGACTTGATTTACGTGACTTCATTTTCACGTGTGCTGCAACGATTTTGTATATATATATATATATATATATATATATATATATATATATATATATATATATATATATATATTTAATAAAAAAGAAGAAAAAGAGAGAGAGAGAGAGAGAGAGAGAGAGAGGACAAAAGGAAAAGAAAAAGAAGAAAAAAAAGGAGAGGGACCAAATGAAAAATTCGTTACTATATAGAAGGACGCTATTATCCACACTATGCGACGATAGTTCGAGGATACGATTTTTGTTAGCGGCAGGATAAAACTATTTTTGAACAGTGCTCAAGCGGGTACGACTTGGCGATGGTAGACGTATATATATATATATATATACATACATACATATATATATATATATATATGTATACATACACACACACATATATACATATATACCTATCCAGCTACCTACGTACTACGACGTGGTGCTTCAGAGAAGAGAGGATTGGATCGTTGCCGAGAATGGGAATAATAGGTGCAACCTTTTTCAAAAGGTCATTGTATCTTTGTTTAATTATCGACTTATACTACATATTCACACCAATACGTTTCTTACGAACGACATTTTGATCTTTCCTTCTTCCTACCCTCACTTTACAGGAAATTAATTACTTCAAATGCCCATCGAATATATCGTGCCCGTGATGGAGAATAAGATGAACTTTCGACTTTTTTTTTTTTTTTTCTTTTTTTTTCTATCGCGCTCGTACTTTTATGAAATGAATAAAGAAAAAAGAAGGGAGGAACGAGTTGGGGATAATAATAATAATAATAATAATAATAATAATAATAATAATAATAATAATAATAATAAAAAAAGGGAAGAAAGATTAAATAAAAATAAATAAATAAGTAGTAAAGAATAACGTTTCAAAATGTTCAAATCGTTCGAGGGGAGAGAAAAGTACGGCGTACCGTCGTCGTTTGTGACGAAATAAAAGGAGTTTTTAGAAGGAATGAGAGAGAGGTGTGGTTCCCGATGTCGTATTCGTCGTAGCAAACCGATGGCTCGTGTAGTATCGCGACTTCGTGCCATGCTCAAATTGGATTCTACTCTCGGAGGAGAAGCCTTGAGAGGTAACGGGTCCGTCCGTGGTCGGCAAACGGAAATCTCTTGGCACTTCCTACGCCATTCCTCTCGGTTCGAATTTCCAATCTAGGTATGCCAAGCAAAGTAGAAGTCGCCATATTTAGGACAGGCTCCTCTTGCATTAAAGTCGAGATGGTACATCGAAGGAGTCTCTTGAGAGTTTTCCCTCCAACCACCACCGTCTCAACACCACTCCGACCCCCTATCCTCACCTCCCTCCTACACACCCACCTCTTCCTTTGCCCCTGGTTTTGCCTCTCTACCTTCTACCACCCTCATCTCCCCCATTCTGATCCAATGAACTTCCCAAGGTACAATTTTCATCCAAGCGTGTTATTCTTTCTTCTGATATCGTAAATCGATACGTAATGGTGGATGATGATCCGGTCCTATCTCTCTCTCTCTCTCTCTCTCTCTCTCTCTCTCTCTCTCTTTATTATCCTGCAAATATTTTCGCGAGCAACACTGTAACTTCGATTTTCAATATATCTCCACTGCAATATAATATACGGTGATACGTATATCGAGAACGTTGTGTCGGTCTATTGAATTTTCCTTTCCTCTTTCCCCCCCTTTCCCCCCCCCCCATCGTTTTTTCTTTCCTTTCTATTTTTCTTCGAAGGTTAAAATACTCTTTAGAACAAAAAAAAAAAAAAAAAAAAGAAAAAAATAAAAAACAGAAGAAAAGAAGATGAAGTAAAGGTCCAACGAACCGATAAGAAATTAGAAAGTATTATCGAATATGTGGTATCGAAAAATTTATTTTTCATTTATTATTTTTTATTCCGCGACCCGATCGATCGGTCCCGGTCGTTCCAACGTAATCTATGATTACCAATTAACGCAACAATAATTTTCTCGCTTATAGTTGTAACGTCATCCGGTCACATTTAGTCGACGTTATCGATCCTGCTGAACGCATTTACACTAACGGCAGTAGCAACGGCAGTAGCAGCAGCAGTAACAACGGCAGTAGCAACGGCAGCCTACGTTTCTCGTCTATACATCGGACTACTATTCATATGCTGCCCACAGCTGTTCAACCATTGCGAGCAATTCCTTTCATATTTATGTTGTTATGTCCCCCTCCCCTCCCCTCCCCTCCCCTCCCCTCCCCTCCCCATCCCCATCCCCATCCCCATCCCCCTCTTTCTCAAGTGTTGATAATAATTAATCAAAATCAACAATCTCACAGATATAATGTAAATCGAATATAAACATTGTATATCGTCGTCGTAAATCCCATTAAGAGAAGAAATGAGAAGGTTACAGAGATATGAGAAAAAAGAAAGTAGAAGAGGAGGAGGAGGAGGAGGAGGAGGAGGAGGAAGAAGAAGTAGAAGAAGAAGAGGAAGAAGAAGAAAAACAAGCAAGAAAATGTTCGGTAAGGTAGACGCGTTTGCCTCTCGTCGTCTAGAACCATCACCACCACCACCACCGTCGCCATCATCATCACCACCACTACCACCACCACCACCACCACCACCACCACCACCACCACCACCACCACCACCAGCAACACCTAGTAGTTGTTATATAGGTCAGCTGGTCGTCGACATTCTGGGACATTAATTTCAGAAGTGTTTCTATTCACACCCCTCCCGGTACGAGTTCATTGGCCCGTAAGGGCTCTTTTCACAGGGGTGCCTGCCTCATACGGGGGTGCTAGCAGCCAGCGTAGTAAGCTCTTTGAAACTGGTTCAGAGCGGTCGTTTAATATTAATGGCAGCATTTGCGACTCCGTATGGACGACGTTTAACTAACGAGGACCTGGCGATTCGGTCAACGTATGTACCATGGATACACGTACGTGTGTACGTACCGACATGCAATTACCAAAGCGCGCTCGCGCGCACGCACGAACGCACCGAACGCACGCATATATGGGAATATCCTAGTCCATCCATCGCAGAGAGAAACATCGACGATCTCAAAAACTTTTTCCCGCATGGATTCTTTTCCTTCCTGCCATTCCATTTCATTTTATTTCTTTCGGCCTATCTTTGTCCTACTCTCTCTCTCCATTAATGTTTTTCTTCCTTTAAAGAGTACATTCCTCTCCTCTATATATTCCCGTTCTCTGTTATCTCTTGTCTCCCTACCGACTCGTCTTCCCTTGTAGAACCGCCCTTTTGTTTCTCATCCCTCTTTGTTTCTCTCGATCTGTAAAGTGCACACGCTCTCTAATCGATGACTTCGGTGACTAGCCTGCTAAGTTGAAAGGGGGATCGTTGACGCGCCGAGGCCATACAGGGAAGAATTTTAAACGAAGCTCAAAGCTCTTTTCGGATCGATTGAATGTTTCTCCGAGGCCATCGCGTCGCATAGAACTCTCCCTCTCACACACTCCCCCCCCCCCCGCCACCACCACCACCACCACCACCACCACTTTTTTCCTCTTTGAGTTGAGTTTACGGCACGTTAACGCATAGTATAACGTAGTTGAATATTGCGCGTAAGTATTATGCATCCCAGGTACATGCTCGTCGAGGTACAAACGTTCGTAGTAAAGCGTAAAGGCAAATGTTTACTCGTTCGCTGATAATTAAATTGTCGGTAATTTCATATGGTATTCTTGTATAGATTATATATACTTCTGTATATATATTTAATTATTTACACACATATATATATATATATGTATGTATGTATGTATGTATGTATGTAGGATGAAGAAGATATTTATAGAGAAAGAAGAACACTCGTTCGATACAAGTTTTTAACTTGGTTTAACTCTGTTAGTTTCTTAAGGAGTATTTATTGTGTGTATATACACACACACACACACACACACACACACACACACACACACACACACACACACACACACACACACACACACACACACACACACACACACACACACACAAACACACACATACAACGAAGATAGTAAATGATATCTCCTATTTTTAGTTTTTATTTCTATCCTTCCTTTTTTCTTTTCTTTTCTTTAAGTGGACTTGACCGGTGATCTCGAATCGCAAAAGTCGTAAAACAAGACGTTAGCTTTTCTTGATGCGAAGGGTCAAAGGTGGAGGGAGAAATAAAGAGAAACAAGAAGAGAGAGGGGGTGGGGGAGAGAAAAGAGCATGATGGGAGGATAGTTTTCGTTGGAACGTTAAGACTCGGGGAAAAGCATGAGAGAAGTCTGGAGATATTCCAAAACGTAAGCAAGGTAGTTCGGAAAGAAATGAAAGTTTTAAAAATTCGACGACAAAATCGTCGTAATGACGACGTAAGAGAACCCATTTATAAATCTTTGCAAACGTTATCCCCTCCCCTCCTCCTCGTTAGAATTTCTCTGAATATAACATATCCCACTATTGTCTTTCCAGTTTCCATTCTATCCTTTATATTATTTACAAACGAACGATTTTCTCCTTTATAGATATCTCACGCAAAGGTATACTAGCACGTTCGAGCTAATACAAAGCGCCTTATAAATCCTTCTATCCCATTACTTTTATATCGTAAAACGAAAGAGATAAGATGTTACACTCTACATAACGTAGAGACCAAAAGATATTCCCAGACGATAAATTACATCACGGGTTTAGCGGTTAGCAGATAAAATACGTTTATATAAACAAGAAGTTTCACAGAGGGACAGTTTAACATTACCCTCCCCTTCCCTTTGCTCCTCTCCCAGGTCCATCTTATAAAGGCAAATACCTCGAGGGTTAGTAATAACCGAACTACATACGTTTCTACACAAATACCATAAACGTAACCTCGATCGAGTTCTAACGTCGGTCATACCTTTCGAACATTTCGTTATTATTACGGTGATATGACGTTCAAAATCTTAATAATAAATCAATAGTTAGATTCAATGAGTTATCCAAGATCGTTTATTTACGGTTTATACGATCGTATAAATACTTTTTATATCGTATTTCTATCGGTATCCAGTATACGATAGAGTAGCGGTAGTAGTAGTAGTAGTAGTAGTAGTAGTAGTAGAGAGAGAGACAAAGAGAAAAAGAGAGAGAGAGAGAGAGAGAGAGAGAGAGAGAGAGAGAAAGAGAAATCGTGTAGAAGAGCGTATCGCCTTTTTCGTTAATATTCAATGTACGTGAAATGTCAAACGTGTACTGCAAGCCAAATTCGAAGGTATTCCATAATAGCCTGCAGCCTGAGCAAGCACGAAACTAATCTACAAACTCGTTGCAAGCTGATAAGTCAAGCCCGTGTTTAACTTTGGTTGTGACGTTGCTTCCAAGCAGAGGTCGTATATAATTAGCGATTATTGAATTTGCGATTTGCCGCTACGATTACACAGAGAAAAAGAAAGGGAAAGAAGGAAAAGAGAAAGAGAGACACCAAAGCGGTCTCGTTATCGTTGCGCTCGAATTCACGGAAATTGTCGGATATTGATGAGAGAGAGAGAGAGAGAGAGAGAGAGAGAGAGAGAACGGAGGTTTATATTCGTTATACACTTGATTGACTTACGATTTAATATGTACACTTCATTTCCACTAGTGATTTAAAAGCACAATTATATGATATTATTATTGTTATTATTATACCGGTAGGGGTAGGAAGGAGGGGGAGAGAATCAATATTATCGTCTTTTTTCTTTAAGTTTCATTTTTTCATTTTTTCCTTAAGTTTTAGTTTTATTTTTCCACTGAATAATACTCTCTCTCTCTCTCTCTCTCTCTCGCGACTAACGATCGAATATCAACGAAATTATATGAAATTTTATCAAAACGAAGAATCCTCTCCGATGGATACCTTTAGGAATACGATTTAACGTTGTTTTTTTTTTAATTTTTTGTTTCTTTTATATGAATATATTTTTCTTCTTCCTTTAAATCAGATTATCTTACTCATCTCTCTCTCTATCTCTCTCTCTCTCTCTCTCTCTCTCTCTCGATCTCGATCTCTATCTCTCTCGATCTCGATCTCTATCTCTATCTCTCGTTTTCTTTATTCTTCGATTTCCAAAAAAAAAAAAAAAAATAAAACAAAATATCGTCTCCGATATTCCATACGTTTTGATCAAAATACAAATGCATATCATCCTTAAGTATTGTAAGCGATGTAACAAGGATGTTCGAACAGACCCTCTATTCGATGATAACCCACATATGAAGACAAAAAGCTTTTGTTCGTCCTTTGAATATCACGATGACGCAATGGAGACCTTTCGGTAGGAACTCTTGTCTTTTGATAAAGCGAAGAGAAAACGATATCTCGTTTATGGGGTGGTGGTGTGGGGAGGTGGGGTTGTGGGAGGCGTGTGAGAGCCAAGAGGAATGGGCTGTCGTAGGGCGAGTACGTACGAAGAAAGTGGGAAACGGTTTGTTCACCTTACTCTTCCTGACATTATTACATTAGTTTCGTAATTCCGTCATTTCTCATCGATTTCTCTTTTTTTTCTCTGGTTATCCTCTACCGGTTTAGATACGATCGATACTCGATATCAAATATTTCAAAGTGTCTTATTGCCAGTTAAAGATAAAAGATATGGGTGTATAGCGAATCACAAAAAAAAAAAAAAAAAAAAAAAAGAAAAAACATTAAGTAAATCGGATAAGTTTCTTCGCGGTCGTAGTTCATTCTTATTTGTTTATTCGGTCTAAAGAAATTAAAGAAGGAACGAACTGTGTGTATGACAATTCTCTTCTCGTACGAAAGTTCGAACTTTGAATTGTTAGTCATTCGTAAGGTTACATTAAGTAGACATTGGTAAGCTCCGAGTTGTCATGGCAATACATTGTTGTTCGTTAATGAGAAACGAAAATCAGATAGCGCGGGGGTGTGGAAAACGGGGCCGGGGGTTTATGGGGGTTGGATTGGGATAGGAGGAGGAATAGGAATAGGTATGAGGAAGTTAGGTGCTAGGTGAATTAGGTGGAGGATAATCGAATAGCCGGATACAGAGTAAATGTGTGTATATATATATATGTGTGTGTATATGTGTGTGTTTATGTATGTATGCATTTGTATGTACTACAGGAAGAGAGAGAGAGAGAGAGAGAGAGAGAGAGAGAGAGAGAGAGAGAGAGAGAGAGAGAGAGAGAGAGAGAGAGAGAGAGATACAGGAATAGGATCTATGGTATAGGTGAAATTTCTAACAGAATGAATTTACTTTCTAAACCGAAATGCGTCCAAACCGCAATGAAATTCAAATTCGATGCAATGAGATCGTCTTTCTCCTTATTTTTATTTATTTTGTCCTTGTTCCTTTTCTTGTTTTATTTTGTTTTTTACTTTACTCTCTTCCCTTTTCATTTTACTTAGATATTTATCTCCGTTACCTCCTTCTTTCCTTTCCAAATTGTCCTTCGTATTTTCTTTTCTTTTTCAATCTCGATGATCTCCCTCTCTCTCTCTCTCTCTCTCTCTCTCTATATATATATATATATATATATATATATATATTTCTTGGGTATCTTAAACTTTCTTTTCTCTTGGATTTCCAACGATCGAAACGATTTCGAAATAAGACGATACTCCTCGTTGAATTTCGAATGAGAAATCCCAATTAGAATTTATACGATTTCTTCCTGAAAGATTTATTCCGACGCTAAGGTATACAAAAAAGAAAAAAAAAAAAAAAAAAAAGAAAGAAAATGAGATAATTCATGAGATATATCGTACGATAATCAATCGCATGATTATTAATATTCCATGAGTATTTATATAATAGTGTTTACAAGCCGTATTTGTAATGGTATTTGATGAAAGAATATCTTCAATTGAGACTTTCTATTCTCGAGGTCGTCCGATGAAAAATCTCGAGAAATTGAAGTCTACTATCGTTCTTTTAGCGAAAAATATATCTACATACCGCCCTTCACGCAAAGTGAAAACGTTCTCATAAAAACACGAGTTTTCTTATCCCACTTCTCCTTCCTCTCCTTCCTCCTCCATCTTTCTCTTTATATCTCTTTCCTTTTCTCTCTGTTTTCCTTTATTTTTTTCGTTTTTTCTTTTTTTTTTTTTTCTTTTTTTCGTTTTACTCGAATCGTTTCTATCGCGAAGAAAGCACCGCAACGTTTTAAGGGCGATTGCAATGCGAAAGAGAATAGATTTTCAAACTGGCGCAAAAGAGAGAGAGAGAGAGAGAGAGAGACCTTCGGTTTTATTATACTCTTCTCTATTTGAAAAGATATCTTTTATCTACTTCCTTTTTTTTTTGCCCTCTTCCTCCTTTTTCCTCCCCGTCGTAATTTGATTTTTTCCCTTTCCCCTTCTTTTTTCTTTTCCTTTTCTTTTTTCTTTCTCTCTCTCTTTCAGGATCAATTTCGGCCAACCCAAGGCAGGTTTGTCGTTTCTCGTGGAAACACATCGCTAAGGAGTATTCGAGCGAAACGTTTCACCCTTCTTAATATCAAGGGTAACTTGAG